>JAYJMG010131310.1:0-13874 GCA_036873935.1 Stomotoca atra
GGACCAAAAATCATTATTTCGGTAAAAAAAATTTCGTATATCGTTTTTCTTACTTTGAACTTGCAAATAAGAGAAAATTCTTTTTTGACCTTAGTTCCCCTTTAAGGCTTGACTATAAATTTTGACAGGTAATTCCTATTAAAAATATTTTAAGCTAGTCTACACACTTTATAAACAATTTCCCACCAGCCGTTATTCTGCTAATTATTTTTATCACTCTTCCTTTTACATCTTGAGCTTGATCCGGTTTGTCAGCTCTCCCACCCTAATTAGAGTTAAGCACGGATTATTCACTTTGAACCTCAGGCGTCTGAGACTTTCTTAGATTAACCTCGTTTTCTTTAAAAGAGATTCAAAATTCTTGGACCTCCGACGCCTGAGGGCCCTCAGACGTTGGAGGTTCGTCTGAGATCAACCTCATTTTTTAGGAATTTAATTTCGTAAAGATTCGAGGTTCTTATAAAACGTCTGAGGTTTTGTTTAAAAGGTCTGAGGGCCCTGAAACGTCTCAGACTTCACATTTTAAGAAAAACAAAAACTTACTTTGAAGTAATATTTGTGAGAAAAACTTGCGTCTCAGACGTCTGAAGACCCTCAGACGTTGGAGGTTCGTCTGAGATCAACTTCGTTTTTGCAAAAAAGGTATATAATTAAGACTGGAATTTTTTTAGATGTTTCAAGGTTCATCTGAGAAGTATAAAAGATTCGAGGTTCTCATGAGACGTCTGAGGTTTCGTTAAAAAGTTCAGTCTGGGCAATGACTTTATGTTGCCACCTAGTTTTTGTTTCTAATACTTGGATCAATGTATTATAGGTGGGGCATTCGTATTTTCACTAATAGCTTTGGCAGAAAACATCTTCATGAAGTATATAATTGATAGATCAATCATTTTACAGCTGTTTGTTTTCAAAATAAGACTCCCTTGGTATCACTCAAAAATAGTTCAAGATCAGGATATCCTCAACTATCTCGAAATGACGCAATGGTACCTTCGCACCGTACAGCGGAAAAAGCAAAGTTTGTCGTTACTCAATTGAAATTCTCAAATACTTAGTACCAGACAACCTCGTTTCCAGGGCTTCTTTCCATTTTTTTTTACTGACAGGCCCACCAATAAAGAAAAGTGAAAAGAAGCCCTGGAAACGAAGCTGAGTGCCAGGCAGCTTATTGTTTTCAACCAACTTTGATCCCAGGAACTGTTTCGTTTCTCGCTAACTTTTAAAAAGAGAGTAAGACGAAAAATAACCTGGGATGTGATGTAGGGAGTGCACATCCTCAATCCCAGCACATCAACTTTCCGATTGACCAGGTTTTCAAATTGTTAGACTTGCCTATGGAAGAGTAGTCAGGATACCTAACTTTTCCCGCTAGCTTCTTCGAAATTAACGTTTCTTGATTTTTAAATTGGAAGCGCGGGAGAGTTAGGGAGCACCCGTAATTATGTGCAGTCAGTATATGTCCGCGGGCTCTGATTGGTTTAAAATATTTTACATCATCGCACAAACAATCTTATTTTTCTTTTGTAATACTGCGCCGTTTGCGTACATTTCTTTCTGTTTGTTAGTTTCCAAACGGATGTAGCTAACAATAGTTATCGTCGGTTACAAAAGAAAATTCAAAAGACACTTTGATTAAATGAAAAGATCTATTTGAATTAAAACATGTCCATTGCTTTGTAAAGTTTTAATTTATTGAGGGCATACATCACGATCTGATGCATATTTATCACGAAAGTGTGATCAGGTGCTCCTAAGCTCTCGTTTTTTCGTTTTTTCAATTTTTTCGTTATAGATATGTTGAGAAAAAAGGTGAGCTTAGTATCTAGGCTAATGGAAAAGCTGAAAGACACGTAAATGTGAATGATAAAATTTAAATAGTGTGGTTTTGTTGTCAACAAGAGGGCTAGGAACCCTGGCTAGGTTATAGTGTATTAGTACTCGAGATTTGATTTAGTAATGCTTAATCGTACTCTAAAAACGAGTACCCGTACCCGCAAATTTATTTTTTGTACGCAAAAGTTTGATATTCATACCCGTGATGTACCTGCGTTATACTCGAGAAATCTAATTCAGTACCCGTACCCTAAGTACCTGTTCCCTGTAAAATTGAGTTGGACTACCCAAGGGCGGTACTGTATGTAATTTTATTTCATCAAGAAAGAAAGTGAGAGAGGTGTCTACGTTTTTTATGGGAATACCTGCTGTGTTTAGCCCCAGCCTGAACTTTGAATAAGAGACATTATTAACTGGTGATTACGTCATCCGGTTAATACGGAAAAATAGCGCAATCTCAATGGCTCAGGTGCCTTAACGACGGGCTTTATATTTCACCGTATAGACCGCTTGCATTGAGAATGCGATATAGTAGCTTAAAAAATAAACAAAACAGTAAGATTGCAATGTAATGACATCATTCATGAGAAAAGAAAAACACGCATGTGAACATATATTTTCAAAGCAAAGCACTACAATGTCTTTCTTTTTGTAAATAAAGCAAGTTATCTTTTCTTTTGTGCTTGTAATTATTTTCTAAGTTATTCCAGTTAATAAATTCAATATAATATTAACTGTTTTGCCTGTCTGTACCGGAAATATTGCCTTCCGTCATCGCATCGACCTCGGTCCATATAAAGCTCGATCCATATGATGACCTCGGGCAATATTTCTCGGTACAGACCAGCAAAACAGTTAATATTGTATCAGAACGATCCAGGGAAATATCCTGTTACACTAGCCGACCAGTTCTTGAACGAAGGCTACAGCACACTTATTATTCCCGGTTCAATAGCTGAACAGACTTATAGAGAACCTGGATTTTTTCCCGGCTCTATAGGTACAGGCTATAGGAACCAGGGTTTTTTTCCCGACTCAATAGACACTGCGTTCTTTCTTTCTTTCTTTTTTGAGTGTTTATTCCATTTTGTTTTTTACCTTTTTCTTTTTTCTTTGTTTTTTATATTAGCTTTATTATATTTATACTAGCTATTATGTGTAATAATGAGCTGACCTTAAAGGACCAATGTCCTACTGTCATTAAGCAATAAATAAATAAATATCAGTGAAACAATCAAAGAAATTTAAACGATTTAGTTATTGTTACTTGTTATGGGCCATTGGAGTCAACTGACCAACCCTGTTTTGAGAGAGCAAAAGTTCCAAGTTGGGAAATTGAGCACATCTCTGATTAAAGTTTCAAAATCTGTAGCTGGAATTTGCTTCATTTCAAACCTGCTCAGGCTATAAAACTGTTTGTATCAAAGAGCGGAAAACAGAACTTTTAAAGATAGTAAGTTGATGGCTTTTTGAATTTTTTGAATGGTTTTTTTCAAAATTTCTGGCCAATTCCAAGTTTGGTTGGAGGTTGATCAGGTTGCACTATAGCATATGCATAATGAATAATGAAAATATTTTGCACACTTTAAGCAGTAAGTATATACCACCTAAAAAGTGATACGATGGCGAAATAATGATAAAACATTGATTCGTACATCAGAGAAATATTGATATCGTAGTTCATAGCTAAATTATTGCTTCATTGACGCTAGCATATTGTTAAATTGAAAGTATAGACGTCATCATAAAACACAATATTATATATAAAATATGAAGCAATTGTTTACATTAACACCTTTCGGTAGTGTTCAGATGAACAGCTCATCCTTGTACTCGCTTCTCGCTTTTATTAAAGCAGCATTTTATGAAAAGTGCTAATGGAAAACCATGTGTGTGAATGCGTAGAAAAGATGAGAGGGGGACGTTTTTACTTGGTTAAATCTCTCAGTATTAAACTTTTCTCATCTACAAAAAATGAAGAAAACCTGGAAAAGTGAAAAAATGGTGTTGTACAATACTTTTATAATACGAGAAAGAGGAATAATTATAGGATAAAAGAACTTTCGATTATGTATAGATTCCTCCTAAAGCCTGTCAGTGCCAAAAAGACCAAAAAAATTACGGTACTGTATGTAATTTTATTTCATCAAGAAAGAAAGTGAGAGAGGTGTCTACGTTTTTTATGGGAATACCTGCTGTGTTTAGCCCCAGCCTGAACTTTGAATAAGAGACATTATTAACTGGTGATTACGTCATCCGGTTAATACGGAAAAATAGCGCAATCTCAATTTTTTTTTTAAGGAATATAATGCTCCAATCTTTTTTAATTCTTTAAATCATTTTTTTTAAAGCTGATAAAAATCTTTAAACAATGTTTTAAAAAGGAAAGAAAAAACTGATCACGCTTCCGAATTGGATATTGCATACATTCAACGAGTTAATAATTAATTACTTTTTCACTTATACATGTACATGACAGATGCTTAAAATTCATTCATTTAAGCAGCCACCTAGACAGACCTAGCAAGCATTAACAAGCTAGAAAACACTCTAATGCACAGACACACAATTGAACAACAGAGGTGTACACCATAGATCCCAGCGGGCAAAGTTATTAAAAAGTCACTGTGGAGGAGTGAATTTCTTTTAAAACGATACGCATAATGCGTCTCGTTTCAATAGAAATATACTCCTCCACAGTGACTTTTTAACGATTTTGCCCGCTGGGATGTAGAACCTGAAACTACGCATTTTTTTTTTTTTTTTAGAAGAAACTTATTTATAATAAACTCTAGTTGCTGTCTGTTCAACCTAAGAAACTGATCTAGTATGGTGTCTCAATACAATACAACTTTTTTTTATTTTCTATGCCTTCTTTGGAGTTAGTAAAGGATAGCTGTTGATGGATTCCTTTGTTTTTGCATTATGAACTTCATAACATAATTATATGATTTAAAGAAGAGAATTGCATGGAATTTGGTCTGCTATATCACACCTTGCAGTGGAAAAAATTATTATCCATTCTGTGATAGAAAGAAACCCTTAAATCTAAGTTTCTTACGAAAAAAGAAACATAAAACGCTCTAAGTCCATCATGTGGTGTGAGTGATACCTAAAATGACACCACTTGTTGTTTACATTAGCCTATGCCATAGAGCAGGTTGGGGAATGAGGCTAGATGCAACTCACCTCCTTCGGTCTGCTCACACTTTATGAACAATGATTGTTTGCTGGTCATTTTCTTCACATGACAATAATAAATCAACGGAAATTAAAAATAGACCAAACGCTTCTTAGATATATCCTCAACCAACTCCAGGCACAATTATGGATCACTGTTATGCCAAAATTATTGTGATTGTTTAAGTATGATCTTTCATAGTGCCAGAGCCCATTTTAATGCTTTTTCCAATGTTTTTTTATGGTGCATTTATTTTTCTACGCTTTGTAAAATTTTTGAAAAATTTTCAGGAGATGCAGCTCGATGAAACATACCAGGTGAAAAGTTTGTACAATCACTGCAGTGAGTGCATAGCTCTAAACCTCCATTTCTTTGCACCTATCATTCACCATGCTCCTGTTTCCAACTTGGTTGATATCTTTAAAAAGGTACGTTACATGGTATATGGTATAGCTTTCCTGTGTAATTCTTTACTGATCCCTTAATTGATAATGCAGACCAATACAAGGCATTTCACAGAAAAAAGAAAGTCTTCAAAATTTTTGTCCAAAACGAACAGAAACTACAACGTTTTGATTTTGTTGCAACGTTTTCATGAAGATTGTTGTCATTAAAATGCAGGCGATGATCGCTTGCTTTCTGGTGATCATGGATTGGAAATCGCTCACTATTTTATGTGCACTATTCTAGCCTTAAGGAAACACTGATGATGTGACAAAAATAACCAAGACAAATGCGGCAATTAGCAGAATCAGAAAAAAATGCACATTTTTGAAAAGTGCATTTTTGAACGAACTTTCAACAAGAAGTGACAGAGTGCTTGCAGCAGGAGGACTCTTTCACAATCAAAGAATAAACCTTTTTAGTTGAATATTTACTTCGTTGAAAGTTACCATTACTCCTGCAAGAGTATTATTCCCTTAAGACTACTACTTTGAGAGGTTGTGTGGTGTCAAAGAAACTTTGCCATCCTGCACACGGATCTGTTCTCTGAAAATAGTGCTCAGCATGTAACATGAACATTCTTATGTTTTATTTTTGTTATGATGCACCACTTAGTGTATGATTTTAAGTTTAGTTATTTCAGAACATTTGAATAGATGTGGCAGCTTTCGTTAGTTTTAAAAGAGCAATCATGTAAAAGCACTAGGGAGGATCTAAAGAATATTTTTCCTACCTTATCATGACTGCTATATTCCTTTAAAAAGAAGTTTGCTTACTTATAACATTGTATCTCAATTTAAATGAAGTGATTTTTTTAATATTGATTTAGGCTTATGACCTCAAGCTTACAACGAATTTACAGCGCCAGCTTTCTAATTTGAGTTTGCTGGAGAAGGTTATGAGCAACTCTGGAAATTGGTATGATGGTTTTTATCTTCCTTTTTATTTTTGATGAACTTTACTTGTTAAGTATTTGCGAACTGTTTATTCACATATTGGGGCAAAATAAGCAGTAAACCACCTTTTTTTCGATCATCAAGAGGTCCTGAAGCTATTTTTCTCACTCTGCAAAGGCAAGTAATCATTAGCTATTGTAGTTCTGTCTATTTTTTGTCACGTGCATGATAGTTGTTGTAATGTCCACCCTTAACATTCATCGCTTATAATTCAGCATGCATTGCCACCTTCAAGTGTGCGCAGGAAGTTTTTTGCCGAGAAATAATAACAAACGTTATTTCCCAAATTCGGAAAAAAGTGCTCAATGCAAAATACGGAGCAAGTTACAAATATTTTCTTCTTTACTTAAAAAGTATAATCACATTCGTTACTCTAGGTTTCTTTCTAGCAAGCATCAGACAAAAAAAGGCTCACACAAGCAAATATAATATGAAATTTTAGTCCAGAGAGACTTAGTTTGACAAGTAATACTTATTTTCAGGCCAGCATTTATTCATCAGTTTTGACCTTTTGTTGACAACATTAAAACGGGAATTCATTATGGTACTTTGCCAACAATTGTCCACGTTATAATTAGCCCTGCAATTCCATTTTTCAATGTAAATTTCAAATTTGAAATTTTGCAGCTTGTGTAATAAATCACTTCAACCATATTTCTTATGTTCTTCAAGATTATGTTTTAAAAGGAATCCGAAATTCCTTTGAGCAATGGATTTTAGCCTTGTTTTGAGAGTCTACAATTATCATTATTAATTGAATATTTTAAGTAAATCTTTAAATTCAAATATTCTTTGATCCTGAAATCAATATTTTTAGTCTCTTAAAAGTTCTTCGTATAAAAAAATGAGTCTCTTCTCCAAGCTACGTTTTGGTTTGTTTACAATGGTGGTGAATTCAAATTATGAATTTCGGATTTCCTTTAAAGTTGTTCAAGAACTAGCAAGAGTTTATCGAAAACTGAGTTATCTCTACAAGCAACAATAGATTTTATTTAGCACTTATCAAATTTTGATCGATTATTCTCTTTGCTGCAATATTTGTGGCATATTCTGTTAAAATTGGTTACCTAAAATGTTTTGGCGAAAAACTTGCTTGATGGAATTTTGGGAAGAATTTCTTGATTTTATAACGCACTCTGATAAATTTCCTCTTACATCTTTTTTCAATTTTTATTTATGCAAGTATGTTATATATTATTATTTTTCATCATCATTATTATTTTTTTTATTTTAGGTCAATACTTCATAAATGTCTACAGTTAGTTTTAGAAAAGGAACCAGATTTTGGATTTTTTATAGCATGTCAAAAGGCTACAGAGTCTGAGCGAGTGAAAAAACTTATAAATAGTGGAAAGTGCAAGCATGAAGCTGTAATGAAATTTGTTCATCAAGCCATAAGGCTAGGTATGGTTTGTTTTTGTAATAATCTTGTGTTCTTACACTCACTATACTGTAAATTATTGCCCAGTAGCCATTATTAAAAAGTTCATAATATAGCTATTACGGCTTTTTCATTGGCTAAGAAGTCCTTGCCGACGGGGACGGGCCTATATTTCACGGTATAGCTCGTCAACAAGAAAAAATGGTAGTTCAGAACGCAGGCAGAGCCACTTTATTTTGAAAACGTGCATGTTTTTCTTTTCTCAAGAAGGAATCGTTGCATTGCAATCTTACTTTTACTTTACATCACCAGCTTCAAGTTTTGTACAATAAGTTAATATCTATTATCTATTCGTGTTTTTCTTTTCCCAACATATCAGGCAATAAATACAATATTAAATGTTTTTTCTATCTGTACCGGAAATATTGCCCTCGGTCATCGCACAAACCTTGCAAGCTCGATCTGTACTTAAACCTCGGGCTATATTTCTCGGTACAGATCGAAAAACAGTAAATATTGCATCATCATTAAATTCTTAAATTAAGTGCCACCATTAAATAAGCGTTCCACTTTCATATCCAACTTTTAAGTATCACCCTCAATAAGCACCATGAATGAACGAAATTGGTTATTTTTAAAAGTTGAGCTCAAATTTCGGAAAACATTGTATTTTAAAAATTTGTAAATGTGACCATTAGAGAAAGAAAATAACTTTCCAAAAATATACCTCAATACATCAATTATTTAAAATTGGGAAAATCTGTACTTTCCCTTTAGTAACTTTAAGTGTCTTTGAATGTAACTACGATTCGTAATTATGATAAACTATTCTGAGTAAAAAGAATACTTCACGTTTATTTTTTTATTGATTGATGATGCCACGAATTTAAGCTTGAATGGTATTTGAGTTGTTCCAACTATTTTGGAAGTACACCAATTTAATTGGAAACTTTTAAAAACAAGGCATGTGAATATATTGTGAAATTGCAACAAAATCTTTTGATTTCCAGGAGGATTTTTTGCAGAACATGGTTTGTATCAATGCGCAAACACGATATATCGCTGCGTTGATGTGGTTGACATGAATGGAAACACTGACAATAAATTTCTCGTAGTAGCTTTCGAGGTGTCTTTGAGGTATGACTTGTAAACTGTTTGTACTTGGCAACTTTTGTAGCTATTGCTTCATGTAAACAGAGTAAATTGTTGCACGAAACGCAAGATAACAGTCTAATTTTTAGGGTCAGAAGATGAGTGTGTGTCTTCTATTAATAAGACTGGGAAAATGCCTGTCAAATTTTATCACGGAAACGAATTATTGAAAGTGAATCAAACTTTTTTAAGAAACAAAATAAGTTTTTACAGAGAGGTGCTGCCCGATGTAAATTGGAAAGACAATAAAAGTATAATTTGTGGTATACCTTAATTTTGTGTATAGATAATTGAGAGGAAATACTCTGGTGGTTGCTATAAGATTGCCAACACATATCAAAATTTTATTCTTCGTACATTTTGACTTTATTTCTTGACTTGATTAGGAAAAAGTTATTATTTTCAATTGAAGATGGAATCTATTAAAACATTAAATTTTTGTGATAAAATGTTTTTGCGATTTTTACAAAATTTCTAAAATTCTTTGAAAGTGCAATTCACGAAAATATTTGGGAAGATACCATATCGTGAAATCTAAAAAAAGTTCAAGACCCCTTTTTGAACCTTTGTGAAGACCCCTTTGAGAGATCTGACTTTCGACTCGGAAGATGCAACATGCAACGTGCAACATAGATAGTATAGTATAAAAAGTTGAAAGATTGCTGAAGCTTGTGTTTTTTCTATTTCATTTTTTTCCTATGGTGATCAATCACGAAAATAAAATTCAAAAAAGTTTCTAAATGCGAAAATCATGAAATTTCTCTCCAGCGAAATTTTATTGCTGCGAAAATTTGTTGTCGCAAAAGTTTAGTGTTCTAAGTATTGTGGAAAATTTACTAGTGATGCTATCGGCTTGTATTCTTTGGTCTGCAAATTAGAGATGTTGTCGAATCAGATTTGATTATTATGTTTCGAAGAATATGTTAGTAAACTACACCGGAATACCTTTTTCTTTTTAGAATGGCACACACATTGACTTTAGATTGTAAATATAACGATGCCAATAAATCAATACTAGAATCATCTGTGGTGCTAACATACCTTCAAAATGCCGCTCTGAAAACAAACTGTTCTTTATTTTATACAACTTGTAGCATGTACATGTTTTCGCTGTCGCAATATGATAAGGTTTGTACAATGTGGGAATAAATTTTCCCCTTGTTTTTTCTTACATTATTTCATCCACACTCACATTTTCTCTTATCTTGTCATGTCCTTGATAATACTAGTTTCATGTTTTTTATGCAGCCAGTTATTATAGTCCATGATTTTTGGTTTTTTTCAAAAAATATTTGATTGAGGATAATGTCCTCAAAAAAGATGCAAAAACATTTTTTTTAACTCCTATTATGAAATAGATGACGTAGATTGAGTTTCTGAAATCAGAATCTTAAAATTTCAATTAGTTTGGTTGAAAAAGGAAAATAAGTAACATTATTCAAGGTTTTTTCAACTGATCGAATTGTTAAAAAGTGTAAACAATGCTATACAAATATTCTGCAATCTAATTGTTCTTTCCTTACTTTTTCTTCTTCACACATCACACCTTATATCTTAGTTAGATTTTTTCATTGTTTTACCGACTTTGGCGAGTTCTAAGTCCTATGGGTTTGCATGAAATTCTTTGGAATGAGGCGCATTTTAGCCAATGAAATCTCAGGAACAAAAGCTTGTCTCAGTTTTTTAAATTTTTGCGGAGTTATCAAGTAATTCTCCATTTTTTATAATGTCAAAAATTGCCGTTTCTATAGTAAGATAATGCTTAAAGGGATTCCTGCATGCAAAATGATGTTAGCATAATATTTGGATATTTGATAGAGTTTGAAAATTGATGAAAGAAACTTTTTAAATTTTTGAAAAAGCTCTTTTCGTTTTCGAGATATCGCAGTTTATATATCAGAAAATTAGCCTTATTTCCGTGGAATCAGGCTAAATTGTGATGTAATAAGTATGTCAGCAAAAATTTATAGGTTCTGCTGTAAGTTTATATGACTCATTATGAATTTTATTTTTTAATTCATCAATTGCTTTAGGATGTATCTTCAAACTTGCAAGGTTTTAGAGAATTTCCACCATTTTTTGCAGATTTATAAGGAAAAGACTTTGTCAGCCCTTTTTTTTACATACTTATGACATCACAATTTGAGAAAAACGAAACTGTGATATCTTGAGAACAAAAAGAGCTTTTTCAAAAATTTAAAAAGTTTCTTTCATCAATTTTCAAGGCCTATTAAATGTCTTTTAATATTATCCTAATATCATTTCGCATGCAGGAATCCCTTTAACAAGCAATCATGTGGTTAAGAGAATATTTGAGTTTAAAAGCTTTATTCAGAAAACTGTTGCAAGTTTTTTTGATAGAGAAGATCACGAACACGTGGACGTTAAATATTTTAAATTTAACAATCTTGAGAGACTATTACTTACAATCCATAAAAGTTCAAAGTTTTTTAATTCCATTGAATATATCGAAATTTAAATGCAACCATGATATAGAAAGTTAAAGAGCTTTAGAGTTTTCAGAAGCTATATACTTTTATGGACGAAAAATGGTAACAGAAACAGAAACCGAGTGATGGAAAAAGAAACATCAGGTGCTTCCTTAACAACATGATGCGTTGATTTACATGTACATGTGCCTTTACACACGCATTGGAGTATACTTTTTTTAGGCCATGCTGTTTACAACAATTTTGAAAGTCCCGTTATTATGTTTTAAGATTTTTAGTACCAAGTTTGTGAAAATATTGCATGAAGTTGAAGTTGAATCAAAAACTGATCATGCCAAAAACAAGAATGGATCAAATTTTCTTATTTTATCTCTCTCTAAGCTTTTTTTTAGTTTTATTTATTTACCGATTTAGTGGCTCATTTTCTCGTTTTTTATTTGATAGAGGTTTGAATCAATTTCTAGGAGAATGAGTCCTTCTTACCATTTAATGAAATTGGAAATAAAATGGTTGATGATTCGACTTTCACACTCATTCAATTTGATGGTTTTGTTTAGGCTTATAATCTCGCTCTTCAAGCTGTTCAAGAACTCGATTCCAGATTAACTCCAAAAGTTATTGTAGATACTCTACGGCAGGCATGCAAGGTAATAAAGGATTCACCGTTTACACACTTTTTTTTATAAGAATCGTTTTTTTTTTCTGAGCCTTTTTTCTTAGAAAATCAACAATTTTAGTCGTAAATTGATTCTTAAATAATTGTTGAAAAAATTGACTAATATTTTAATTAAGAATGTTTACCACCCACGTGTAAATTGTGGTTGAAAGAATGGGGAAAAGGCTAATATCCGTTGAAAGAAACAAGATATAACACACCAAGAAAGTAATATCTCTTCTTCAAAATAATATGCACTACAACATCGAGCCTCAGCATTATTCTTAAAATATTCTTAAAATTTCTGACATCGAGCCTTGATGATTCTTATAAAAAGAATTCTTATAAAAAAAAAGTGTGTAATCGTAATACTGTTCAACTTGATTTATTTCATGACATGCGGACAAACTCTTAACATTTTTTAGAAATTGATATAAATGGCACTTTTTACACGTAATACCTTTATAGCAGGCCTAGTCATCTTTCTGGACTATACTCACTCAGATCTATTACTGTTTTTGTACTTGAATAAGTGCATCTTATGCGCCTGATGCGCCGGAAGCATTGCCATCACTTTGTTCAGCTACCTTATTGGTAAAAAGTGTTTTGGTGAAAATTGACGAAATTTTAAACACTTGACGAAACTTTTAACCAACGAAATATAATCCCGGATATGCTATGTCTTATGTAATAATTTCCATCTTATTTCAGAAAGTGTAAAAAAATCCATGCTATCTACCCATTTTCTCTGTAAAAGTTTCAGTGTCCAGATTTTGTGGGATGGGAGTAGATTGAGGGTTGCTTAATATGAAAGCTGATATAGTGTTTATGACAGTGAGAGGAATGAAGAATTAAAAAAAATCATTCTTTGAAAATAACAGGTTCCCTTTATCACACTGCAAAAAATCCATTTCTAACTACAAGTAAATAAAACCCAACAGCAAGTAAATTTATGCTAGCTGCGAGTAAAATTTACTATTCCGAATGAGTAGTAAATTTTACTAAGCTAGTAAATTTTTCTTGCAGAATTGAGTAAGTTTTACTTGGGCTAAGTAAAAATCATAGCAAGAATTTTTTTCTTATTTAGAAAATTTTACTCGTACCGAGTAATATTTTACTTACATTGAGTAAATGAACTGTCGAAAAAGAAACTTTAATTTGACTAATTTCTACTCAATTTATAAAAGGTTTCCTTTCTCCAGAGAGTGAACAACGCTATCTGTGGAAGGAGACAACAGAAATCAAACAAATCCAATTTTTCGTTATTTTGAGGACATTAATACATAGGTAAACTGAATCGCAAATCAAATTCTTTGAAACAAGCACATTGTCCATGTAAGAAGTAACCGAGCAGACGCCATCGAACAAAATCGTCCAACAAAACACGTTCGTAATTTCCTTAGTATCTGTCCTGCTGCTTCTCAGCTTCTTTTTCTTGATATTTTATCGACATATTGTACATCATTATGCTTCGGTACTTCAGCGACTCTTTCATTCCACGTTTATACGTATCTAAATGTAAACAGAGGATATGAGAAAAAAATAATGTTCATTCTGCTTTATCAAATAAAATGCATAGTTATAACAGTTATAACAAAAATATCGAAAATGGGAGTTATACTAGCAGTAGTTCACACTAGCTGCCCACGCTGGGAATCCCGTACAAACAACGAATATGGATCTCTCTGTTTACTCCTCCCAATTATTACAGTCCTCTCGGTTTTATTTCATTGACGAAAGCTCTCTTTGAATCTCTACAGGCCTGAATATAAATTTTGACTGGCGCTAGTCTGTACACAGGAGCACTAGGACTGAAGTTAGA
>JAYJMG010131420.1:3484-13874 GCA_036873935.1 Stomotoca atra
TCCATTAAGTCCAGTGTTTGTCGTGAGTAAGTGCAGTTGGATACTCGTACTATATGTGGTGGTTGTTGCGATTCGGGCTCCTCGTCTAAAGGGAACGCTCTTAAGGTAGCCAAGTGCCTCGTCATCTAACTAGTGACGCGCAATGCTCTGACGACGTTGTTTCGGAATGCGATGACCGATAGTAAATGTGGGGAGTGTCCAACCGATGCGATAAATACTGGTGGTGTGCTGTGCGGGGAGCAACCTAGTCTACACGGGCATTATATGTCAGGTAGTAGATGTTTGACGTTGTGCGCTCCAGAAGGGTCCAGATAGTGGTAATCGCTACTGGGAGCTCCACAGTAAGTCCATTAAGTCCAGTGTTTGTCGTGAGTAAGTGCAGTTGGATACTCGTACTATATGTGGTGGTTGTTGCGATTCGGGATTCTCGTCTAAAAGGAACACTCTTGGTACCCAGGGCATAAGTGGTATGCTCTCGTTCAGGTGTGTAGTTCCGGGTGGAGAGGTAACGATGTATGGCGGAAAACATAGCCATATCATTGGAGTCTCTTGCTCAGTCTCCCTACCTTCGTGCGAGAGAGTGTACTAACTGGTGTCGTGGGTGCAGAGTATAAACAAACGCAACCTTTTCCTTACTTACTAGCTTATGATCTCGGTGGTTTACGTGTGTGTCACTTAGGTGGCGTACATTACAACCCTGAGCGGTCGAACACTTGGTCTGTGGAAGCTATGAAGATCGTAGCAAAGTATGAGAATGTTGGCGAGCCGCAGCGCTAGCGCCTTCACTATCATACGTCGAACGCATATTGCGCCCCGCCACCGTACGATGGATTGCCGTTTGAGGTTTGGTAATCGTCGCAGAGATTGTCTTTGTTTCTCCGGAACATTCGGTTGTTAAGGTTTCGGGTTTCAGGACTGTCGATGCGACCTATCTTTCCGAGGCCATCTAAGTACTCCGGCGGGGCACTCCTGAACGAGCGTGGTGTTGTCACCGTCTAACGCGTGACTATTGATTTGTGGCGAGAAAACTCGTCGCGTTCAAACATCTGCCTCGAAGCGTGGTGTTTGAAACCATCGCGTTGAGAGAGCAATCACTCACTAGTAGTACGGTGCTCATTGCGAGCATCGACACACATTCGGTCTGACTTGCGTCTGAAACATTGTGGTTTGCTTCTTCCGTACCCCGGAGGAAGCGGTTTTGGACGCAGGCGCTAAATGTTGGTTATCACTGGAGATGTATGATGCAGCCGGTTGCTCGTTGGAGCCTTCCTTCGGGAAGTCGGGCTTCTGTGGTTGTATAGGTATGCGTCTCTGTGAGAGTCTAATTTCAAAGGTATACACCATGCGTATGTTAAAGGTGTGTTCCTGCGAAAGAAGACGCATGTGGCTGAGGTACGCGAGCGTGCACGCATTTCCATAAGCATCCACCGAGGAGGTGTGTTTACTCACACCTACTAGTGTTGTTGGAGGAAGCTGATTGGAGATGTAATTGCTAGCTCGAGGTACTGTAAGTCGTGTGTACTGACATTTGGCGTCACGCATATTAATCGACAGCTTGTTGTCGAGTCGTGGCGTAAGTAAGCAAAGCTTTACACGTTACGTCGTTGCGTTGACTGCGGTAAAAGCGAGTACCTAACGTCTCTTTCTGTTGTTGTGGAAACGCTGGACAATCTGTTACGATAAGGTGACTGTGCGAACGGTATTCCTCAATGGCGAGCTGTGGTAGTTCTGCTTTCGTGAATGCACCATGTAAGGAAGGTGTGATCGCGATGTTGTAGCAACTGACCATGGTTCAGCCGTTGTTGAATTAGCACGAGTCGTTGTAAGTAACTAGTGTTGTTTGGTGTATCCGAGAAAGAGACAAGTTGGTGCTCGTTGTTTGCTGTAGATCTTCGTTCAGCGATGTTGCAATACGTCGTTGCGTTGACTGCGGTAAAGGCGAGCACCTATCGTCTCTTTCTGTTGTTGTGGAAGATGCTAGACAACCAGTTACGATATAGCGACTCTGTGCGATCGGTATTCCTCACTCTGTCACAGCCTTGGTGGCCGAACGGAGCCTGGAGTAGCTGACCATGGCTATGATCTTTGACTGATCATGGTTGATGGCAAGAGTTGTTGAATGAGCACGAGTCGTTCATAAGTAACTAGAGTTGTTTGGCGTTTCCGAGAAAGAGACGAGTTGGTGCTCGTTGTTTACTGTAGATCTTCGTTCAGCGATGTTTGTTCAGCGAACGCTTACTGATTGTCACGGCTCTTCTTTGTATGTAAAAAGCGAGCAGAGTCGATTAGCGTAGTGGTCGAGTATGTGTGTCTATCAACACCACCTCGTTTCAGGAGGGATTACCCGCTGAACTTAAGCATATCATTAAGCGGAGGAAAAGAAAGCAAAAGCGATTCCCTTAGTAGTGGCGAGCGAAAAGGGAGAAGCCCAGCGCAGAATCTCCCGGGCTACCAAGCCCGCGGCGAAATGTTGCGTATAGGGAAAGGTCGATTACAGCCTCGTGCACCCGTCTGATGTGCCTAATCGTGTCCTGAAATGTTCACGCAAGTTGGGTACTCATCTTTCGGGGTGACAACTCAATACACGGTACCATGGAGGGTGCAAGCCCCGTATGGCCGCGTGAGTGTGTACGAAGGCTAGACCTCTCTTCCCTGAGAGTCGCGTTGCTTGAACATGCAGCGCTAAGCAGGAGGTAAACTCCTCCTAAGGCTAAATATATCCACAGAACCGATAGCGAACAAGTACCGTGAGGGAAAGTTGAAAAGCACTCTGGAGAGAGGGTGACAAGACCGTGAGACCGTTCAGGGCAAAAGCCGATGTCGAGTATCCTAGTTGCGCTGGGACCAGGTTTCGGCCTGAAGCGATTCTTCTTCCGTCGTTCGGAGTTAAGCTGTTTCACGACGGCTCTTCGACGGTGGTTGTGTAAGGTGAATCGCTTAACGTCCATTAACAGCCCGCCGTGACTCTTGCGAGGTCAATCGTGGTAGTTGGGTATGATGCGAATCACTTCCTTAAGGGTTGAGACTGTCGGAGGTCGTGCTATTGCGAGAAGAACACAGTACGGTTGTACGAACCCGAATTGTGCTCGCAGTGCGCGTCGGTACGTTGTGCCTCTATAGTCGATGCCTGGTTGTGGTTCGTCTTATCCGCTGCCAATGCGATTCCGATCCTCTGCGAGAAGTTATTGAGACTCGATTCGTGCGTTCTTTCGGTGACCTTAGAGCGGAAAACATAGCTTAAATGGTCGCCTTCGGAATGCGCGTAATTGTGTCGGCGGTATGCCTAGGTGACATCGGTCACGTCTCGAAACACGGGCCAAGGAGCATAGCGTAAAGCCAAGTCCGACGGTTTCTCGAAACCTCGTGGCGATAGTGAAAGCGATCGTGCGGGTGTTTATCACCCGTGGGAGTGAGAGCCTAGAGTTCCGGGCAACCGAGATTCGAAGCTTTCGCCGCCTTCTAGTCAGGGCTGATCCTCGAGTTCTTTACGGAACGATGAGGCGCAAGCCCCGGGCCCGTTCGTAGTACGGCGTTAGGACTTCGGTCTTGGCGTTGTCAGAGCGGGCACCGAGTAGGCTTTACGCTATGACCCGAAAGATAGTGAACTATGCTTGGCGAAGACGAAGCCCCAGGAAACTGTGGTGGAAGTCTGTAGCCGTTTTGACGTGCAAATCAATGGTGTCAGCTGAGCATAGGGGCGAAAGACCAATCGAACTATCTAGTAGCTGGTTCCATTCGAAGTTTCTCTCAGGATAGCTTGCGTGCGTTCAGCGCTGAAGTCTGAGCTCTCGTATACGAAAGCGTACGGGTGGTTCGTCCCATGCTGCGGTAGTTACTAGAGAGTTATAGCGAGAATTCCTCACTCGTATCTCCCATGCCGGGGTAGCCTATCACTTTAACCGTGTGCAGTTACGTCCGGTAAAGAGAATGAGTAGAGTTAGCTCGCTGCTCCTAGAGCTGCGGCAGCGGGGCGTTCTACGCCTCGCACTATTATCAAACTTTAAATGGGCGAGGTGCTCGGCATTGTCTTAATTGATTGATGCTGGGACGAAATACGTCTTGACCGTGTACGTCGAGTCGAAGGTGAATGCGTGCGCGCAAAGTGGGTCCGTTCTGGTAAGCAGAACTGATAATGAGGGATGAACCTAACGCACGTGCTAAGGGGCCAAAATGACAGCTTTTTCTCGAAACCATTGGAAAGGTGTTGCTTGCTGAAGACAGCAGGACGGTGGTCATGGAAGTCGATATCCGCTAAGGAGTGTGTAACTACTCATCCTGCCGAAGCGAGTAACCCTGAAAATGGATGGCTCTATAGCTCTCTCCCGATGCACGGCCGTCAGTGGCACTAAGAGGCATCACCTGTGTCTCTAAGCCCTGACGAGTAGAATGGTGTGCTGCATTGCTGCGACGACCTTCGCGTGAGCGTGGTCAGAGCGTGTAGCAGTACAGATCTTGGTGGTAGTAGCAAGTACTCTGGTGAATAACCTTGAGCTGTGAGGCTGATAAGGGTTCCATGTCAACAGCGTTTGTACATGGGTAAGTCGCTCCTAAGGCCCCATTATCCGTAATGGTGATTGCGTATGCTCATGGGAATTGGTGATCGATTGGTGATGTTGTGTTCGAACACGAGGGTGAAAAGCAAGTCTAGATGTTGGAATGGCAAACTCCACACGAGGTTGTTGTTGCGAGTGCGTACCGAAAGTGTTCGTTGTCGAGGCTACTACTACGAGTCGATTGCGATTCTGTCGATGCTACGATGAAGCTCCTGGTGATCAGCTCTTGGTTGATAGTTACGTGTCGGAAAGATAGCGGCTAATGTTGCAACATACAAAGGCTACTATCGAGTACGAATGCACGAGCTGTTTAGAGTCGAGGACCGGGAGTCTAGTCTGATGCTAGTATGGATGAATTGACACGAGTGGTGGTTAAGACGATGATGCGATTGGTGTGCGTTTGCGTCTATCATCCGAGTGCGCGAGTATGTGTATCCTCTCTTTAGTGCTGATTGCCCTTAGTTTGAGCGCGCCAGTTGGTTGAGCTTTTCTCTTGTGTCGCTTGCCGAAAGGGAACTGCGGACTCAGTTCGTAGACCACACCTGGTACCCTGAAACGGTCTGCCGTATCACGGACCTAGCAATAGTTGCCAGGCCAGTCGTTGTCATAGGTAGCTCGGCGGGGAGATTTCTTCTCTCTTTGATAAGGCGTTATTACCCTGAAAACACCTCGCGTGGCGGAAGGGTAATGCCTTGTTTTAGCAGAATACTCATTTCCCTCGAGTAGTCCGACGCTATCTGTGATCCGTGAAAAGGTGGTCGAGGGGTATTCCCGAGTGATTATCAACTCCGAAGCCGCAATAGCTACTTGTAGTTGTTGATTGTGGTGGCTTTAGAGGTGGTGGTCTCTTGGACACTTTACACGAGTGTTAACCAGGGCGTGTGCGTACCCATATCCGCATCCGGTCTCAAAGGTTTGCAGCCTCTGTGGCGTATGATGCATGTAGGTAAGGGAAGTCGGCAAATTAGATCCGTACCTTTGGAAGAAGGATTGGCTCTGAGAGTCGTGTCGCGTGTGTGCGTTGGCTCCGTGTGATCGTTCGTCCTTATGTCGGGGTTTCTCTTTCGAGATGGGATCCCGACTTGCGACGAGTGTGAAGCGGATAAGTCAGCGTGTAGCACCGTGGCAACTAGCGACTACCTCAGAACTGGCACGGAGAAAGGGAATCCGACTGTCTAATTAAAACGAAGCGTTGCGATGGCCCGCGCAGGGTGTTGACGCAACGTGATTTCTGCCCAGTGCTCTGAATGTCAAAGCGAAGTAATTCGATGAAGCGCGGGTTAACGGCGGGTGTAACTATGACTCTCTTAAGGTAGCCAAATGCCTCGTCATCTAATTAGTGACGCGCATGAATGGATTAACGAGATTCCTACTGTCCCTATCTACGGTCATGTGAACCAACAGGCAAGGGAACGGACTTGCACGTACGCAGCGGGGAAAGAAGACCCTGTTGAGCTTGACTCTAGTCTGAATTTGTACGGAGACATTGGAGGTGCAGCATAAGTGGGAGGAGCAATCCGAACCTTGAGATACCACTACTCTTTTCGTCTCCGTACTCTACTCGGTAATGGTGAGAAGGTAAGCAATAATCCTGAGTACGTCTGGGGAGGACGGGGTGAAGATGTGCTTCGGTATGTCTGAGCCCTTTCCCCTGCCTCTGACTACCGAGGAAAGATTCAGGTGGGGAGTTTGACTGGGGCGGTACATCTGTCAAACGATAACGCAGGTGTCCCAAGGCCAGCTCAACGAGAACGGAAATCTCGTGTAGAGCAAAAGGGCCTAAGCTGGCTTGATCCGGACTCCCAGTAAGAGTACGGACGGTGAAAGCCAGGCCTATCGATCCTTTTGACTTAATGGAGTTTATTGCAAGAGGTATCAGAAAAGTTACCACAGGGATAACTGGCTTGTGGCGGCCAAGCGTTCTTAGCGACGTCGCTTTTTGATCCTTCGATGTCGGCTCTTCCTATCATTGAGTTGCAAACGGCTCAAAGCGTCGGTTTGTTCATCCTTATCAGGGAACGTGAGCTGGGTTTAGACCGTTGCGAAACAGGTTAGTTTTATCCTACTGCGGACTGAGAGACAATTGCAGCACATGTAAGAGTCTCGGCGTGTTGCTACGGTAGTTGTGGCCAGTACGAGAGGAACGTCACAACCGCACCTCTTGTCCCGGAGTCGACTGAGCAGTCGATGCTCCCAGGCTATGTGCGATCGATCAGAAGGGTTGAACGCCTCTTAACCCCGAAGCGATACCGGTACATGGGCAACGCTAATCTAGCAGTCGGACTCCTCAAGCGGCGAGGGAGGACGTGAGTCCAAACTCGTCGTGGGTCCCGAAAGGGTTCATTGCCTTTGGCTTATTCTTCTTGTCGAGGATAAGGGTTCTAGCGCTCGAACGACGGATGACGTTAGCACTCGTGTTTCTCGTGTCAGGTGTGAAGATGTCCATAGTAGTCTGAGGATGACAAGTACCTACTTGAAAACCATCCTCGGGGGACGTCGTTATTCCTGATCGAGAGCGCGGTCACATTTACTAGCTCTTTATGTGATACGGTCCTAGCTGCGTCTGCCCGAAAGCCTAGTCTACCCGAGTTGCCTAAGAGTATTGCTCGTCTGTGAGTCCGTCGTGAGGTTCTGTGATGTGAAAGCTGGTTCGGAGTCGGGGTTTACGCCTCGGCAATGTCCAGCAACGCGCTGATTATAGTGCCAGTAGCTGATCAGAGCCCTCACTTAGAGCTACCGTATATCTATGGTATTGGAAGGAGTGCGACTGCCCCTATCACCACAGGGCGAACCGATTGCATACGACTCTCATATATGTCCGAGGGCTGTAAGTCATAGAGCTTGATCCACTTGCGATTGACTAAGGCTTTTGCTCGGTGCAGTGGAGTTCATTCACAGCTTGTGTTGTTGATGTTGCTGCATGTTCGGTGCGAGATCTCCGTTCTATGCATAACACGGCATCAGGGACCGTAAGTACGAATACGAAAGTAGTAAAAGGTAGTAGTACTAGTGGCGCGATTCCATCCCTGGAATTCATCGCTTTGCGAGAAGGGAGTCGTTACACTAGGCGAACATACTACTACCATGGTTGTGGACTGTCACAAAGAGCGCTTCTCGAGTAGCTGCTTAGTAAGCAAGCAGCGACGGGAGAGGTGTCTTGAGTGTAAGCGAGTCTTGACTTGGTTGTTGGCAGTCTGAAGAGATTGTTGTTGCGAGTAGCTTTGTATGCAAGCCAAAGCGACTAGTGTCTCTTGTTGGCTGCTGACGCTCTAGTGATGGTTTGCCGTCCGAGGAGTACGCGAGTAACTGCTTAGTGAGCCAGCAGCCAAAGCGTGTCTCTTGTGTGAGCGCTAGTGGTCATGACGAAAGGTGGGGTTAGCAAACACTCGGAAGAGAACAAGACTAGTTGCTAAGTAAGCAAGCAGCGAAAGCTTGTCTCTTGTAAGAGGGGGCTGACTAGCAACCGATGGGGTGTCTGAAGAGTGCGCGAGTAACTGCTTAGTGAGCCAGCAGCCAAAGCGGGGTCTCTTGTGTGAGGGCTACTGGTGATGACGAAAGGTGGGGTTAGCAAACACTCGGAAGAGAACAAGACTAGTTGCTAAGTAAGCAAGCAGCGAAAGCTTGTCTCTTGTAAGAGGGGGCTGACTAGCAACCGATAGGGTGTCTGAAGAGTGCGCGAGGAACTGCTTAGTGAGCAAGCAGCCAAAGCGTGTCTCTTGTGAGAGCTGGTGATGACTAAAGGTGGGGTTAGCAAACACTCTGAAGAGAACAGGACTAGTTGCTAGGTAAGCAAGCAACAAAAGCTGGTCTCTTGTAAGAGGGCGGCTGACTAGTAACCGATAGGGTGTCTGAAGAGTGCGCGAGTAACTGCTTAGTCAGCCAGAAGCCAAAGGGTGTATCTTGTGAGAGGGCTGCTGGTGAGGACGAAAGGTGGGGTTAGCAAACACTCTGAAGAGAACAGGACTAGTTGCTAGCTAGGTAAGCTAGCAGCGAAAGCTTGTCTCTTGTAAGAGGGCTGATGGCTCCGGTGATGATGACTGGTAGAGTCCGCGTCCCGGAGTCCAGCAGCGAAAGAGTGTCTCATGGAGGGCTAGTTCACTCCATGACTAAGTTGCTGGTGTGTCTCTTCTGGTGATGGTTGATTGTGAGCAGACAATCTGAAGAGTCAAGGACTAGTTGGTCAAGTGACCCGAAGAGAGCGGTTGGTGATGTAAGGCTGGGACCAGAAAGCAAATGCATGGGCAAGCGAAGGCAGAGTCTTGAGCAACTGTGTGTGTTGACTGGTATGTTACGTGTAAGTGTAACATGCTAGTTGAGGGAGGCAAACTTGAAAAATACCATGGCTTCAGGTCGTAAGCGCAAAGGGTTGGGAAGAGAGGTGTTAAATGACTAAGTCCATTGTTAATTGTTGGTCACTGGTTCCAAACTACCTTCCCTCTCCCAAAGTCCTGAATGAGTTGTTGGTAATGAGAGGTGTCCCAAGACTTGAGCCTGCTGCAAGTGCAGGCGGGGGAAGGGGGGAGAGAAGGAGGAGGGGAGAGAGGTGTTGAATGACTAAGTCCATTGTTAATTGTTGGTCACTGCTTCCAAACTACCTTCCCTCTCCCCAAGAGCAAAGAGTTGGTAAGGGGGGAGAGAAGGAGGAGGGAAGAGAGGTGTTGAATGACTAAGTCCATTGTTAATTGTTGGTCACTGCTTCCAAACTACCTTCCCTCTCCCAAAGTCCTGAATGAGTTGTTGGTAATGAGAGGTGTCCCAAGACTTGAGCCTGCTGCAAGTGCAGGCGGGGGAAGGGGGGAGAGAAGGAGGAGGGGAGAGAGGTGTTGAATGACTAAGTCCATTGTTAATTGTTGGTCACTGCTTCCAAACTACCTTCCCTCTCCCCAAGAGCAAAGAGTTGGTAATGAGGTGTCCCAAGACTGGTGCAGGGGTGGAAGGGGGGAGAGAAGGAGGAGGGGAGAGAGGTGTTGAATGACTAAGTCCATTGTTAATTGTTGGTTACTGCTTCCAAACTACCTTCCCTCTCCCCAAGAGCAAAGAGTTGGTAAGGGGGGAGAGAAGGAGGAGGGAGAAGAGGTGTTGAATGACTAAGTCCATTGCATTTGCTTCGTTACTGGTTCCAAAGTACCTTCCCTCTCTCAAATAGCAAAGCCTGAGTGAGTTGGCATTGAGGTGTCCCAAGACTAAGTTACAGATTGCTGGAGCAACGAGGAAATCGAGCCCAAGTTTGGTCTCGGAGTGTGCGGTCAAGCTAAGGTGTCCCAAGTTCAAGTTTGCTCCCACGGGAGCAACGATGACATTGAGTCCAAATTTGGTCTCGGAGTCGGCAGTCAAGCTAAGGTGTCCCAAGTTCAAGTTTGCTCCCACGGGAGAAACGATGACATTGAGTCCAAATTTGGTCTCGGAGTCGTCGGTCAAGCTAAGGTGTCCCAAGTTGACTTACCTTGCCCGCCCGCGCCGAGCCCAATTTTGGATTCGGCGTCGTCGGTCAAGATAAAGTTGCGAAACAGGTTAGTTGTATCCTACGGGGGACTGAGAGACAGTTACAGCATATGTAACAGTCTCGGCAAGTTCAGAGGCTCAGGTTGGACAAAGTAATGGATGAAAAATGTTTCCGAAGTCAAAGGGAATGCTTACAAGACATATCTCGATAGTTCCCGATGATATAAGGCACGGTGAAGAAAGTTGACTTTTTACCTTGCTCGGCCGTGCCGAGACCAAATTTGGTCTCGGCGTCGTCGGTCAAGGTAAAGTTCAAGTCAAGTTCAGAGGCTCAGGTTGGACAAAGTAATGGATGAAAAATGTTTCCGAAGTCAAAGGGAATGCTTACAAGACAT
>JAYJMG010131531.1:0-13863 GCA_036873935.1 Stomotoca atra
TAAATCGTAGAATTTCTTGTCGAAAGTCAAAACTCTTTCGTTTCCAAAGATCATGGCAACATCTAGATGGAAAAAGTGTGAATTTATGAAAAGAAGATCACGTGGTTTTGATAGATTATTTTATGTAAAATAAAGTCACGAAACAAACAGGCCTTGTATATATATATTATTTAATGTAAGATGAAGAGGAATGAAAAGAATAAACAAACAAACAAACAAACAAATAAACAAACAAACAAACAAACAATAACGTGAATAAATATTTAGAAATGGATAGAAAAATGGAACATACCAAAATAATCTTTGCCTGTAATACATCCTTTGGTTTTCATGAACGATGTGAATGTACGCAGTCCTTTGTGGAGATGAGCTCTCATGGTGTCGTAGTAATCAGTTGCTCGGGTGTTGTATTTGTTGTACAAGTCAGTGTGGACTCTCAAAGATTGTTTAGCTAAGAAGCAAAGTTTAGGGTCGGATTTACATGCTTTATTTCTCAATGTTTCCATTTTGTTGTTCAATTTCTGTTTGTAGAATTTGGTAACAAACACAACGCTTCGATAGATTGGGTAGAAAGCGGTTTTTACTGCTACACCTTTCTTGACATCAAGCACGGCTTTTTCAACAGCATTGTAGTAAGGTTGAACTTCTCTCTTTACTTTTAAAGCCTTGACTTTCATGATTTTCATGTATTTCTTGGCATTAGCTTTCACAATAGGTTTGTATTTTCTGTACATATTCATTGTTTGTTGCTTGGCCAGTTTGTAGTATTTGACGGACATCGATTTGATGATGTAAAAGCTGTTAGTTGGTCCAGCTTTGTACAACTTCAAGATAAATTGACTGGCTTTCAAGTAAGCATCCCTTGATGTTTCCAAGAATTTTTTGTAGTATTTCTTTGACATAGCTTTAGCCTTTTCAACAAGTTTCAAAGCCTTTGGTTTATAGGCTCGATAAACAGCAACAGCATTTTTGTAGGTCTTTTGAGCGAAAATTGTAGCTTTAGCATAAACATGCTCAGCGACTTTCTTGTTAACAGCATAACTGATTTGCAAGTCCTTACGTAATTCCTTGGTGTTTTCCAATGCTTGTTGAACAAGCTTAGCCTTTATCTTTTGAGCTTTAACTTTCAAGTCATCCAGTTGAGATTTAATTTTTCTTAAAGCAGTGTTGCTCTGTTCTCGGATTTCTTGGACAGATTTTCTGACACGTCGGGAAGCTTTGTTGATTTGAAAGGTGAAGCTAGGTGTTTCAAGACCGACTGGGACAGAGATGATGAATTCGCCATTTTTAGTGTCAATTGAGATGTATTTTTTGACAAATTGGATGCAAGATTGGGTTCTTGTCTTAATGGATTTCATATCGATTGAGTCAATGTATCTGAATGTGCAATGAATGCTTCTCAATACACCGTGTCCAGCTTTGGATGCCATTTTCTCTGCGTAGTCTTTAGAAATAGCAGCATACTTTTTGGCTACAACAGAATATTTCTTGGCATATTTGATAGCCAAAAGTTTGGATTGGATGGCGTATTTATTCAGAGTGGCTGGAATCAAAGGAACAATTCGCTTGTATTCGCTGATGATGAAGCTTTTGGCATTTTCGTATCTTTCAGCAAGATGGTGGTATTTGTAGATGAAAACTGCAGTTTCAACGAGTTCATTTTCGACCCATTTGTAGGCTATCAAAGTAGGCTTGATGTATGGCTCAGCTAATCTCATCAGTTCGGATTTCTTTGCTTCATATTTTGCCAACAACAAACTGTACTCAGTCCTGATTTTCTCTTCAGCCAATTTGTAGTATTTATTGTAGGTCTTGATTACAAGGGCTTTAGTTTCTTTTGGCAGTTTCTTCAGAGCTTCGATTGTTTCACGAATGGACATTTTCTTCAAGCTAATTAATTTTGCTCTGACATCGGATTCCATCCATTGTTTGTAGGCATCAGTTCGAGCTTTTTTCACCATGGTGATCGCTTTGGCCTTGTGTTCATTGTACATAGATTCAGCTTTCAATTTCAGCTGCATGTATTTGAAGACGATTTTCAGTTGAAGTTCTTTGCGTTTCTCGTCCAGTTTTTTAATGAGCTTTTCAATCTTCTGTTTCAATTCCTGATACTTAGCCATTGCTATGGGTTGGTATTTGTCGAGAACTTTCTTTGCTTTGTTGTAGTGTGGCATTACCATCTTCTTGTATTTCTGAACAAGAACTTTTCCCTTAGCATACAACTCCTTGTACATTTGTTCGGCTTCTTTCTTGTATTTGACGTACAAGGTTTTAGCTTTAACAATGTATTCATTTTTCAATTTCATGAGCTTCATTTTCGTTTCCTTAACTTTTTCAACAGCTTCGATGTATTTTTGTTGGGTGTATTGAACTATGTCAGCAATGGTGACGGTTTCAACAAATTCTTCAGCTTTCTTGATCATTTCATTGTATTTTTGAACAGCTTCGTCATACTTGGTGGTTACCGTTTTCTTCATTTTCTTGTAATGGTGGACGGCTTTCACTCTCCATTCCTCGTATTTCATTTCCAAAAATTCACGTTGTTTCCTGATCTCTTTCAAAGCCAGAGATTTCAAGTCCATTAGTTTGTCTTTCGCCATTCCTGCGACAGTTTGAATCAATTTAACGAGTTCGTGAGTCACAACTTCATCAGCCAACTCTTTCCAGATGGGATTGTTGACAAAATGTTTGACTTCGCTTTTTTCCCATTGATTGTTCAACATTTTGATTTGCTGTTTGCTCCATTTGTTGATTTTTTTCATGTTCTCTTCATAAGTCTTGATGACAATGGTCTTTGCTTTTCCTGGGAGACTTCGAATAAATCGTTTAGTGTTTTTAGCTGTTTTAATGGCATCGTTGTAGAGAGCGTTGGCAGTTTCCGTGGTCCACTCGTCGAAACATTCATTAACCAACATAGTTCCAACATCCTTGCCAAGATCCAAATAGAATTTGGCTTGCTTCTTAATCATCTTCAAATTCATTGTCATAACATGAGAATAACATTTCATGGCGGAAGTCTTAATTTCAGCTACTGCCATCCAGAAAGCATCTTCAGGTTGTTGTCTGAAGAAAACAAAAGCTGTTTCGATTTTGGTTTGGATGTTCTTTGGTGTCACAGGGTGAGCCAACTTGATCATGAATTCAATTTGTGGGATAACCTTCATACGGAGTTGATTGTAAGTGAACAAGCAGCTTTTCCTGATTTGTTTCAAAACCTTCAAGACTTGAACAACCTTTGAATGTTGAGAGTACTTCTTGTACATATTTTCTAATTCTGTCTTGTATTCAGCAATCTTTTGCCTGTATTCAGCAACTTTTTCATTAATCTGTTTTCTGTATTTCAAGGTTGTTGGATGTGATTTCAATTCTTCGATCTTCTTTTGAGATGTCTTGATAAGATCTTTTATAATCTTTGAAACTTTCAAGACATATTCATGGTTGATTGCTTTGTTGTACAGCTCGTGGTTTTGAATTTTTACCAACATTTCTTTCAAGAGAGCAATCAGTTTGTCAACGTTCTTTTTGATGGTAGCTTTAGATTTTCCAAAAGCAATGACAGCTTCGCTTTGCATCTCAGTGACAAATTTGGACAGGGTGTTCTTTACCAACATAAAGTGAGGGTAAAAAGCCTTGGTGGTTTCATTGGCCATAACTACTGAACAATGCAATGTTTGGTTAATCAAAGATTCGCTTTCCTTCATCAATTCAGGCAAGATGATGGATCTCATTAAGACATCAGCCTTGGTGTAGTATTTCTTTGCCAACACTTTCATCTCCGTTGTCTTTTTATT
This sequence comes from Stomotoca atra, assembly GCA_036873935.1. Classification (NCBI taxonomy): domain Eukaryota; kingdom Metazoa; phylum Cnidaria; class Hydrozoa; order Anthoathecata; family Pandeidae; genus Stomotoca; species Stomotoca atra. The sequence continues at coordinate 3,792 of JAYJMG010131531.1, forward strand.
GATGAAAGCAACCACAATTGCGTTTTGTTTGTTGAACTGATCAACAATCATAGTCTTGATTTCAATGTAGATTTTCTTCAATGGTTTATCCTTATTGTTGTTGTAAACTGATGTAGCTTTCTCTTTCATGTCAGAATACATTTTATTAGCCTTTTTCAAGGTTTTAGTGTATTCCTTCTCGGCCAGTGTTTTGTACTCGTTATATTTAGCCAACACCTTTGGTTTCATTTCTGTGTATTTGTCTTCAGCCATTTGTTTGTATTTCTGGTAGTAAGCCTTCACTTTAGCGGAGTATTTGGCATAAAGTCTTTCAACCTGTGCTTTGTACTTGAGGGTTAAAGCAGCGTACTTCTTGTAGTTGGTCATCACCATTTTCTTGGCAACTTTGGTCTGTTCATCTCCATATTTGTACACTTCTTGGCCAACTTCCTCCCAGGTCATATCTCCGTACTTATTCAAGAACTCTTCATATTTATCTTCCATTTGTTGACGCAGCTCCATCATTTTGGTTTGAAGTTGAGCGTATACCTTCTTGTATTCCTTCATCAATCTTGCTTGGACTATTTCGTAGTTTTCTTTGGCGAATTTGGTGACGATGACTTTGTAGTGGTTGGTGACATCAATGGTTGGTTGTTTCACTTCATCGTAGACGAGGACAGATCTTCTGACAACATCTTTGTACAAATCTTGAGCTGGTTCAACGTACTTTTTCATAACTTTGGTGGATATTTCTTTGTAGTTCTTTATAGAAATAGTCTTCATGGTAGCATACAATGTCTTGACGTGTTCTTCTGACATTTTATATGTCTCAACCATCATTTTACCAGCCCATTGTTTGTGAGTCATAGTGAAATCTTTCAGCTCATTGAACCATTGTTCGTACTCCTTCTTTGGGATGGAGCGGATGTAATCAACAACGTTTTCCATTTTTCCGTACGTTTTGATAGCCTTCACAAAAGCTTGTGAATATAACTGAGAGATGAGTTTTTGCATGTTTTGGATGGTGGTTTCCAACAATTTAACTAGTTTGATGTCTTTTGCAGCTTGAATGGTGTTCATGATTTTGCCATTGACTCCATATCGATCAAGATGTCCAAGGATGTCAGCGTCTTTCCATGCTCTCCATGTAGGTCCAGCAATATCCATGTTTGCCAATTGTTTTAAAAGGCTAGACAATTCTTCAGCGTAGAACATGAGTTGTTCAGATGAACTGTGAATGAAAGTTTCCATAAGTTCTTCAGAAGGTTTGTTCGAGATTTTCTTATACTCTTTGCTCACTTTGTTGTAAACTTGTTTGACTTTTCTTGTGGCTTTCTTCATCAATTGTGCTCGTTTCTTGTACATTTTCTTTAAGTATGCAACAGCTTCGTTGGTCATCTCCATGGAAGAATCAAAAACTTGGTTTACTATTTCCTCTGGAGTCATAGATAAGGTATCTTCAACAAAGTTACGAACAGTCCACATTTGATCATCAATCATTTTCATAGATTCCTTTACAAAATCTTCGATCGTATCACCCATTTCTTGCATTTTCATGTCGAACAAGGGACCTACACGGTAACCGTTGATTCTGAGTTGTCGGATTTGTCTTTTCAAGCTGTTGTACAAAGGTTTAATTGGCTTCAACAATTGAAGGTAGGATTCTTCAATCTTTTTCCATTGTTTCATCAGAGCTGGACGGATCGATGGTAATTCGAGATGATAGAGTGTCCAGATAATTTTCCTCACTGGTTTGATGTAGAGAGGCTGAAAATGTTTCTCGATAGTTTCCAAAACAAACATGATATGTTTGGTGGCTGGTTCGGCAAATTTGGCGACTTTTTCACATGTAACTTTGATTTCTTTGCTGTAAACTCTCACGAGTCGGATGAGTTCAAGGATGGCCTTGCGTGTGGTTTCAGGCAAGTTCTTCAAATCTTTCTTCAAAAGAGCCAAGTGTTGTTTCACTGGTTTTCCTTGAACTTTGTAATCCATAATGGTAGCATGTGATTTCTCCAAATGCTTCATGACGTCAATAGCAAGTACCTTTTGCTTCAGCTCTTCTACTTTTTCCAAGACAATCTTAATTACCTGTTCAACTGTTTCGTCTCTGTATGGGATTTTAGTTTTCAGAATTTGAACCTTGGCATCATTGTAAAGTTTTGTGGCCTTTACCTTCAATACTTCCAACTTCACTTTGATTAATTCAACCTTTGCGTAGAATTCTTTAGTGTACAGTTTTGTGTATTTCTTTCCCATTTCCACAGCGAGTGCAGAGATTTCTTTCATTGTTTTCCCTCTGATTTTGAATTCGTTCAAGAGTTCCACAGCTTTGTTGATGACTGGGCGAGCAGATTCAGTTAGGTTTTTAGCAACCTTGGTGACAATAGCATTGATTGATTTCATGTTTTTCACCAAATCAAGCTTCAAGTTCTTCATCATGTTCTTGGCAGATGTAGCCAATTCCTTAGTTTGATGAATCCATTCAGGGATGTTTTCTTTGATGTTATCCAAACCTTTAGCGGCTGCTCTTAAGCTTCGTCGGATTAACTGAGCCATTTTTCTCAGAGTCCTGAGGGTTACTTCCCCAAATTTATCTTTAAGTCCAACAAAGTCGATTTCGTCAAAACTTTTGTCTACTTTGTTTAAGAAGTTGATGACGGCTGTGCGTGTGTCCATCATTGATTCATGCAAGAATTTCTTTGAGATTTTCAAGGCATTCTTGGAAAATTTTTTGGATTCACTCATGATCTTTTGCACCAAAGGCTTGATTAAGTCAACAATGGAAGTAGTGATTTTGCTGATGGTTTCTGGATTCCATTTGAACATAAAATGGGACAATCCATTGCCTAAAGTGAACTGGAATGATGTTTCATTGGTGTCCTTGTTGTTCGAAGTTCTTTGAACAGTCATTTTCACAATTCTGTCATCCTGAACCTCAAAGATCATTTGAGCTGATGATTGCTTGGTAAACATCAGTTGGTACACAATAGCATGCTTCTGAGAAAACAATTTCCATCCAGATTCCATTTTGTTGTAGAATGCAGACACTCCAGTGATCATGTTAATCCAATCAGCTCTCATCTTCAAACCGACTCTGTTTCCACCTGTTTCAGCAGCGACAGTAACAGATTTCTCTTGTTTCTTCAAACTTCCTGTGAAGGTAATGTCGCGTTTCATTTGTACTGCAGTGAGTTTTAATGAAACGGAATTTCCTTTCTTTTGGGCTTTCACTTTAAGATATTGCTTGTTCAGGAATCCAGCGCCCAAGACAACTTCATTTGATCTTCTACCATATCGGCCGTTGATGTTGAACCATTCACGTTTTCCAGAAACAGTCAAAGTTACTTTTCTGATAAATCTGTTGTAGTCTCCTGCCACCTTAACCCATGTTTTGCGAGCGTTACCAGCAGTCAGTGTGAAAGCTCGTTTAGGCTTGCTATAGCTTCCTGCAATATTCATCAATAGTTTGCGGTTCAAAATGAAACGTAACTGAGCAATCTTTCCACTAATGATAGCAACAATTTTACCATCATGCTTGAAGACATTGCCAAAGATTTTGACAGATTTTTGTGGTTTCTTGGTGTAAGTGACTCCGAAGCTGATGTCTTTGCCAATGTTGGTTGATAAGGTCATTCCTTTTCTTGTGGTAGTGTAAGAGTTAAGGATTTTCAATGATCTCTTGTATCCAGCCCATGCAACATTCCATTTGGTGTTCAAGCTGTAGCCATTGCTCTTGTCTAAGCGAGCCATAAAGGTGGTGAACATCTTTGGCAAGAATTCCAAGGAGACGTCCAATTGGCGGCTTGCTTTTGTGTATCGCACAAAGTGTGAAACAGTTTTAGTTGGAACATATTCGACATCGACGATAACTTCAGCAGTCTTTTTGCCATTGGCGAAGGTGAAAGTTATAGCTGATTTCTTGTTGGTGGCGTATTGTAATCTGAAGGTCAAGGCGTGGGCGGTTTTGCTGGCTGTTCCACGATTTTCATAGACAGCTTCCCATCCATATTCGTAAGTTTTATCAAAGATAACAAATCCAAGTTTTTGGCTCAATTGTTTTCCATCTCTCAAAGTCAAGGTAGACTGTTGGAATGTTTTGAACAAGATCTTTTCTCCTTTTGTTGCAATGAATTCACTTCCGAGTCCGTATTCCATCTTGATGTAGGTAACCATGGTAGCATAGGTAAATGCATACTCGCCAATGAAAACTCTTATTAATGGTCCTTTATTACCTTCTCCAGAGATGAAATTGAATTCTGTGCTGACTGGTAATGGTTTGCCATTGATGATCAATTGAGATTTAAGTTGCATTTCTGTGGTACTACCAGCAGTGTACTTCGTGTATTTGTTCAAGAAGAGAACAATTTTATCGTTGTAGTAAGCTTGAACACCATAGTTTTGGTCATCGCCTGCTTTTTCAGTGAACAATTTCCATCCAGTAGTAGTTGTACCAATTTCAACGTCCATTTTCAAGGAAGCGTCTTTCATGTCTGCGTACTTCAGCTCGTATGAGTTCTTACCATAAACTTTGGAGTTGTATTTCGCTTTTCCTTCCAGTTTGATGTGACCGGTGTGCTTTTCGTAGTCAAATTCAATTTCAGCTTTTTTATCCATTCCTTTCATTTCAACGCTGAACAACAGGCGGTTGTGCACATATTTCGATCCAAGGGTGTGGTATTTTACGCACCACAACATTGGTTCTTTCTCGTTGGTTTCAGTTCCATAGTACGCACTAGCACATCCACTCTTTCCGTGTCCATGATTGTTAGTGTAAACGCCTCTGATACCAGCGATATATTTACCGTAGCGGGCACCGAATGTGGTTCTGTATCCTTCGGCAGAGTGAAGGTTGACAAAAACTTCACCCTCTTTTCCAAAAGCTTCCATGTTGATTTTCAAAGATTTCAATGTTGTCTCTTTGTAGTATCCAACTTTAGTCATAGCAAGGGTTTTGGACTTGTCAGCATAAACAGACCATTCCATGCTCTTTTCTGCTTCGGTGTTTTTCAACAACATTTCGGAACCTGCTTTGCGACCAAAAACATTGACATCAAATTCAAGTTTCTGGTTGTTGTACACTGTACTCCATGAGGCAATTTTGCCATTGTAGTTGAAGACGTTGCTGATGGTGTAGACTTTGCTTTCTGCATAATAGCCCAATGTATTGGACAAAGTTTTTCCCAAAGCAGTTGCGCTGATGATGAGTTCTTTCTTGTTTTCTTCATTCACAAATCCAGTGGTGAGCGACGCACTTTTACCGCTAGACAAGTGGGCAGCAGTTAAAGTGAGACTTTTCATGGCACCTTTGACAGTCCATTGTCCACTGATTTCTGCAGCTTGCTTCAGTTGATCTGAATCGAATCTTGCAGTCACTTTCTTATCTCTGGTGTTGTATTCCAAGACACCGGTCATGGTTTTCTTAGGATAGTAGGTGGTGGAAGCGTGAAGCATGTAACCAGTTTCTTTCTGAACAAATTTGGTAACATGTTCAAATTTGTACCAGTCGTATTCTGTAGCGACCAATAAACCAAACTGTTTGCTAACCATGTTGGTTTGGTTGAAATAAACCATTCTCATAACGACAGGTTTTGGTGTGAAGAGGTTGTTTCTTGTTTCTACGGCAGCTCTGTTGGTGATGGAATTGTAGCTAAATTCAATTGCAGCTTCCTTTCCGTATCGTTCAGTGGACAATACAAGGGTCTTTGTGTTGTCGATGTCAGAGAAGGTCATTTCACCGTTCAATTTTCTTTCGTATGCAGCTCCTGGGGTGCTGAATTCCATTTTACCAGCGGTGGTTGAATCCTTCTTTGTCATTTCCATCAAAAATTGGTAGGTGGTCAATTTTTCATCACCACGAACCAATTTCAATCCAAAGTGTGCTGGTCCAGATAATGGGTAGTAGGGATAGTCGTATTCACGGAAAGCAACTGGTAAACGCAAGTTGGCGCACAATCCGTATCCAAGGATCTTGCTCTTCAAACAGAAATCAGGGTTGATTTTTCTTGGAGCACCTTCAATGAGATCTTGCTGTTCGTTCATGTACATGAATGGAGTTGATCTGAATGTAAAAAAAAAATGTAATTGAGTATGCAAAAAATAAATAGAGACTTAGAACTCAGGAAGAAGTCCATGTTACAATAGTTAGATATTAAATGATTGTTACGATTTTTCCTGTGGTAATTTGTTTTTTTTGTGTGAGGCAATAATAATAGCTATTAACTTATTCTTACAAATACGAAGAGAAGAGAAGTTTTAATAAAATAAGCCTGCCACTGATGCTTCTGTAATTTCTTTTTTTTAAAACAATTTCTGGGTTTATTAAACATATTAGCAACAAGTTAAAAAGGATTCATTCTAACAACTTACGAGAAGTTAACTTGTGCAAGTGGTTCTTCTGGTGTATCAACATTGATCTTTAACAATTGTCCTTCCTTGTACTTGATGCTTCCCTTCAGCACGTTTGAAACAAACATGGATGAGTTGACGAAAACTCCAGATTGGATGAAATGGCTGTCAATTCCCATTTGACCTGATAATTCTACCACAGTGCTTGGTGTTACGGAACCATCAATGGTTAAGGCTCCAGGGCCCCAGAACATGTTCCTGATGTCAAATTTACCTTTGAGCTCTACGGTAGCAACTGTTGATCCCACAAGTTTCAATCTTAATGGCAGACCAACACTGGTTGGAACAGTGTGGGTCAGTTCCAAAAACATCATGCTTTTACTGAAAGTTTTGTGTCCACCTAAAAGATGAAATACGAATAAAAATTATGTTTCAGAGAAATCAAAACTAGTAAAAAAAAACTTGTACTGAATGTAAATATACCACATAGTTTTCAAGAAGTTCCAACTGAATTGAATAAATTTTGTGGGATTAATTTCTTACCTTTGGCAACATTCATCATGAGTTGTACAACATTCATATTATCAATTTGATCAATCATGTAAGCAATGTCATCGTAGCTCATCACACGTACTTCTTGTCCCATAACTTTAACGGAGAAATGACCAGTTGGTACTGTTGATTTCATGTTCACGCGTTGGTGAATCTCACTTAGTTTGTCGTCAGCTCCACGTCTTTGACGGACGTTAGATTCCTCAGCTTTTTGAGCCATTTCTCTGAATTTCTCAGCAGTGTAGGTGTAGTTGAAGATGTTCAAGATGAAGTTGTTGTTGGGCATGACACCATTTGGTCCAAAAGCATTAGCTAAAAGACTTTCCAACCCATCAATTCCTACTACAGCTTCAACTAAGTGAACTGGGACACCCATAACGTCAGCAGTGAGATTAAAAAGACCACTCTTTGGGAAATAACCTTTAGGATGGAAGATCATATGTCCTTCAACGGTTGCACCTGTTTTCATGGATTCAATGTGAATAGATTTCTCATATGATCGAGAGAATTTGTGGAATGGCAAGTCGACAACTCTCAAAGATCTTTCTTTAGTCAAATGTTCCAAAAGTACTTTTGTGCTAAAATTTAAAAAAGAAAATATAAGATGTTTGGAACTTTTAAAAATGGTTTTGTGAACACCCCTCGCATTCAAACGTCTTCTATCCTTAAATTAAAAAAGAAAATGCTTACGTTTTGTGTCTTGGGTCACTTGATTCCATAATGTTGGATAAGTGAGACCAGATGAATGAGGCAACTTGTTTACATTGTTCTTTCTCAAGAGAGTGGAGAATGTGATCCAAAACATCTTCAGATGGACAGTTCATCAAAGCGAGGAAGGCGTGAATTCGGATTTCAGGGTCAACAACGTCATTGTTCAATACATGCATGATGTCATCTGAATGGGCGGTATCGCATGGCATTCCACGGAAAGCATCGAATGCAGCTCTGGTGATGTTGGCGTGTTGGGCGTTCTTGGCACATCTGATCAGATTGGATCGTACGCGGATTGGTCTTCGAGCGTTACCAATGGCTTTTAAAGCCATAATGATTTCTTCTACACGTTCGTGGTTTTCTTGTCCTGAGCATCCGAGTCCAAGTTTCTTCTCCAAGAAAGATTCTGCTTGTGAAATGGGGTTGGAGTTTCCCTATGTAAAGAAGATTTTATACTGTTAACTGAGCAAAAAGTACTGTTATGCCGTTAAAAAGGGTTACCAAACATCAGTAAAATAAAAACTTTTGGCTAAAAGACGTGCATGTAACTTACAAATTCACATTCTTCTGGGTTCTTAGAACAATGTCTTGAGATGAGAGTACCAAGAGTAAGGTATGCTTGTCTTGAAGGTTGCTTCTTGACAATTTCCAACACATTGTGAATCATCTTTTTGGTGGTTTTGCCAACCAAAGCGATGCTCTGCAAGAACATGTTCATTCTTTCACCGCTGACTGCGCCATCAATGATGACATTGCGGACCATGGAGATACAGGTGGAGGTGCCACAGTAAGCAATAGCATCCAAAAGGTATTGTCTAAACAGAAAAGAAATCAGGGCTTGATTGCATTTTGATTTTTGATTTTGTTTGGTGGAATACACCAATGAAATGCCTTTATTAGTTTCACTCAATTTCGAACAACGTGACATTCTTTTCTGAAATGTACAGTTTTTGATAGCTTTTTTCTTCACTACAGGCGACAAAAATGATGGGTTGATGATTTAACAAAATTAAAATATTTCAATACATTGTAAAGAATCCAACCTTTAACAAATTCAAAAACACATCTTTTAAATTCTTTACCTGTAAACATCTCTTAGCTCTGGCTTGTTTTCACAGGTCTTGCTTTCAATGCAGTCAAAATATTTGTCCCAAACTGGTTTAATCCTCTTTTCATCCATTTTTCTCAATACGAAAACTAAAGATGTGAATTCGTGTGCTGAACTTTGTTGAGCTGACATGGTTTTGACTAAGTTGTTCATGATTTGGTCAACGTGTCCGGTGATTTTGTTGCTAGCTGACATTTCTTCTGCGGAGTGGTCAAAGGTCAAGGTCGTTTCCTCTCCAAGGACTTCTTCTCCCAAACCTACAAAATAAACAGATTGTTCGATATCAAATTGCTGATAATGGACACGAAAACGACAGGTGAAAAAAACATTTTGCTTCCATGTAAAACTGATGAAACCGAGAAAGAATACAGAAGTTTAAGAAAACATACCAACGTTAACTGGAGTTGGCTTGAATTTGACAAATTCGATTGTTTGTTTAACTGTCGTCATAGCACCGGCAGGAGTTTTGTATCCAGCTGAGAATGGTCTGAACAAGTGTGTTTCATCACAGACAACCTTTTTGATGGTTGTACCATCCAGAGTGTAGGTGCATTTGCTGTTTGAATCCAAAGGTTTCAAGGGTGATCCTGTTTTGATGGTAGCTGATTGAATGCCAATTTCGTTTTGTGCACGGTTGCTGCATTTAGCCAAGTTCTTTGTTTTCACAACCTTTCCATTTTCCATTTTAATTTCTGTTTCACAGAGTCCGTTAACGTCTTGTTCCATGCTAGCCTGTTCATCCACTTGAAGGGTGCTCAACATACCACGCTTGATGTTCATGATGTGAGTTTTCTCAAACTTGTGTGGTTGCAAGAAGATCATTCGTTTGCCTTCAAAAACAAAAACATAAAATGTTTAGGAAGCGAATGTATGAATGGCGCACCTAAGTAAGCCAGTCCTCTGTGTTACGCTACAAATTGCCTAACTTAAGTCTTATCATCTTCTTACGGTAAAATTCCTATTTCACATCTTTGTTCTTTTTGACGCTATATATATTCACCATTCTGAGTTAAATCATAGATTGGTTAAATAGACTCCTCACTCCTTCAACACCCCTCTATTAAACGAAGCCAATATTTTCTTAACAACCCCACCGTTAATTAGATATTTTACAGTTTACGTTGCGATGTAATTTTGTCTATTGAACAACACAAGACAGTATCTAATGAATCATTATGTTTATTCCTAGAAGTTTACCTGACATGGTGAAGCCTAATTGAAATTGTTCGATTTCTTTCTTGAACTTTGCTGATTCAGCAGTTCTCATAAAGGAGTTATCGGTCTTGCTCTTTGAAAGAAGCTCAGCTTGGCTCACCTATGTAGGAAATAAGAGTCATAAATTCAAATTCAATAAAACAACAACAACAACAACAA
>JAYJMG010131642.1:0-13856 GCA_036873935.1 Stomotoca atra
GCATAACGTGAGTTGAAGGATGTGCGACATGAGAAACAAAAATATTATAAGTCAGTTGTTAAAATTTCGTTTTTCGTAATATAATCAGTTCTTATAACTTCAACATGTTATCTTTCTTTACTTTTTCTTCTTCACACACCACACTAATTATCTCTTTGTGAAAAAGCGTAAAGATCTTTGATCTTTTTTTCTGTATAGAAATTTTTAAAACGTAAAATCTCGGCTAGATTTTTTCATTTCTCATTTGCCAATTTGGGTGGGTTCTAAGTCCACCTGGGTTTGCATGAAATTCTTTGAAATAAGGCTTATTTTAACCAATGAAATCTCAGGAATAAAAGTTTGCTTTTTCAAATTTTTGCCTCGTTACTGAGTAATTTTCGTTTTGGTGTTGCTATAGCAAAAATTGCAGTTTTTGTAGTAAAATAATGAAAAAGCTTTATTCAGAAAACTGATGCAAACCTCTTTGACGAATAAGGTCACAAACACGTGGGCGTTAACATTTTTAAAACATGTGGACGTTAACATTTTTAAAATTACTCATAAACCATAGAAGTTCGAATTCACACCAAAAACGCAACTCATAGCGGTGCGACGCGCTGCCACGCTGTGTCGCTTAATATTTGCGTTCTTTTGCTCACATTGAACTGCGGTGTGTTTTATTCTTTCAACAGATTTTGTCACGTGATTTCAGAAGAAGAATAGAAATATGCTAATCAATATGCCGCAACGCAAAAGCGGCATACTGCATGTGCGCTCTGCGTCATACCGCAGCTATCATATATGGTAAAAACGCGCCACGCCGCAGAACTTTTTCTTCAGTGTGAATTCGGCTTTACCATTGAAATATATTGAAAATTTAATGAGGCCATAATATAGGAAAAAAAAAGAGCTTTCAGAATTTACACACTTACAGATGAAACATAACAAGAAACAGAGTTATAGAAAAAAAACTTCAGGTGTTTGGAGTCTGAACACTATTTTTAAGTTAAGTAAAAGAGTTACTTATGTTTTTGAGTTAATCTTACTTAAATCATGCATGATTCTTTAGCAAGCCAATTATCATTGATACAGTCGCAGAACATGAGGTCGCAGAACATACAATATTAGCCTACAAGTAAAATTTACTATTAACTTGTTGCTACTTGTAAACGTCACGAAACATTAGTAATATTTTTTACGTTACTTCAAAAGATTAATCACGACGCATCAATGTTTCATTAGAAAATACTCCATTTCTATTGGTTAATTTTTTGAGCTGAAGTGCCCACAAAATTTTTTTAACAAGAAGCAAAGACTGAATCACGAAAAGAAGGAAGGAAGAATTTATTGCTCTTTTTCGATATTTTCGTAGTAACTTTTCGTATGTAGAATGAAAAAGCAGAATGAACATTTTTATCATGTTCTTCTTACATTTAGATTCGTATAAACGTGGAATGAAAAACTCTCCGATGTAGACAAAATGATCAAAACTGAATTTTCTGATGCTTTTTGTTTAAATGTATAATGTCGATAAATAATATCAAGAAAAAGAGACGCTGAGAAGCCCCAGCGCAGATAACTACGATACTTGCGAGCATGTTTTGTTGAACGATTTTGTTCAATGTGGCTATTCAGTTACTTTATTACTTATGGACAATTTTCTTGTTTTGAAGAATTTAATTTGAGATTTAGTTGTTTATCTATGTACTGATGTCTTCAGAATATTGAAAAATTGGATTTACTGGATTTCTGTCTGTGTTGACACCTCCTTTTCCACAAATAACGTTAGTTCACTCAAAATTAAGGAAACTTTTCACAAATTGAGTAGAAATTGGCCAACTTAAATTGATACTTGATACAAGCAACATTTACTCAAAAAGAAAAATATTCTTGCCATAATTTTTACTTGGCTCAAGTAAAGTTTACTCAATTCTGCAAGAAAATTATTAATTGTTAATTTATACTAGCTCATTAAGTTTTATTCATATTCGTAAGTTTATCCTGTTTTGGACCCAAGTAATTTAGGGTTTGGCGAAGTTTCGAGAGATACTTCTCTCATCATCGGGCAATGTGACTGTTTTTGTTGTCACTATATAGTAAAATCATAGGATTGAAGTGGTAAATTTAAGCCAATCGCATTTGTGTGTGTAATTACGGCAATTATGTAATTATCTTTCATCGGACCGAGATGTACGATCATACTATTCGGACGTGAAAGAAATATCATCCGTGGCGCGAAAAAAGTTCTGTCAATTCCGTTGTTGTAGATTCGGAAGCCATATGTTCGGTAAAGTGTATGAAATACTATTTATGTGGTTTGCATCTGAAGAGATTTACATGCAGATTTACATGCAGAAACATGATAAAGTTGTCTTAACAACATGTGACGAACCACCAAAAGCATATGAAAGATATGTTGATGACACCTTCTGTATAGTAAAACAGGAAAATCTACAACCATTTTTTCAATCACATAAACTCAATACACTAGCATAAAGTTTATGATTGAGGAAGAGCAAGAAAATTGCCTACCTTTCCTAGACACTCTACTAAAAAGGAAAGAATACGGGAGTATATCAGTACTAGTATATCGCAAACCAACACATACTGATCAGTACTTGAATTTAAAATCAAATCATCCTGTAAGTACTAAAGAGGCTGTAATCTGTGCTTTATTCAGACGGGCTAATGATATAGTGAGTGATCCTAAAGATCTCGAGGATGAAAAAGACAGGATAGCTAAAGTAAATGACTACAGTAAAGGTTCTATAGCGAAAGTTAAACGAAAACTAGAAAATAAAGGAGGGACGGATGCTACGAATAACGAGAATAAAGCCGAAACAGAACCTAAGGAATACCTTAGTATTCCGTACATACCAGGTACTAGCGAGACTCTATTATTTTTTCTTCGCATAACATACAATGTTCTTTCTACTCTAACTCCACTCTGAGGAGGTTCTTATCTAAACCAAAAGATAAAGTACCAATGGAAAAACAGAACAATATTGTATATAAGATTCCTTGTGGTGATTGTCCAGCAACATAATATTAATGAATCAAAACGATATTTTAAGATAAGACCTAAAGAGCATATGAGTGCGGTAAGGAAAGGTCACGTTGATAAAAACAAAATAGCGGAACATAGTTGGACACACGATCATAAAATTGACTGGGACAACAAAACGAGCATAGATCGTGAAAAGAAATCCGTGGCTAGACGGATTAAAGAAACTATCCACTCTATTTCAGATGCAAACCACATAAATAGTATTTACGATTTAATACGATTTACTATAAATAGTGATGACAAAAACAGTCACATTGCCCGATGATGAGAGAAGTATCTCTCGAAACGTCGCCAAACTTTAAATTACTTGGGTTCAAGACAGGATAAACTTATGAACATGAGCGAAACTGGACTGACAAATTCAAATATCTTCCGATAAATTTTATTCATTCGGGATAGTAAAATTTACTTGCAATCAGTATAAAGTTACTTGCTCTTGTGTTTTTTTCCCTTGTAGTTAGAATTGGAGTTTTTGCAGTGTACTATTCCTACCTTTCCTATTTCTTGTCCTTAATATCGAAAAATAATGCATATCTTGCATTTTTGAAAAATACATAAACCTGCCAAAATTGGAATTTCGCAGTGAAAAGATATCAAAATTCTTAGTATTTGACTTTTGATTTAGTATAGGATACTGATGTAATAACCTTGGGATAAGTTTGCATGCAACCTTGTGAGGACAGAGTTGAAAAGACAGTTGTATCCTTAAGGTATAAAGTTTTACTGAATGTTGTCCCTTCTAGGTCACGGAAGTACATTACTATGAATGCATCCAATATTGTTTCTTCATACAAAAGTCGAATTGCTGTGTATATTCAACAAGAAGTATGCAATGTGCAGATTTATTTTCCATGGAAATATCTCATTGTGAAGGTTTGAAAATTTTCCTTTTCTTCTAAAATAAGTATTTTTTTTATTGGAGCAGGGTGCACTGTGAGATACATTTATATATTTAATTACCTGCACAGGAGCTTACCAAGTACTGCAAAGATGACGGATCGAGTGGGGCTTGAACCCACGACCTTTCGCTTGCCAAGCGATTGCTCTACCAACCTGATTGACCTGGTTCTCCCGTCATCTGCTATGTGCACTAAGGAAATGACATCGGATCGGTAGTGCAGTTGGTAGAGCAATCGCCTGGCAAGCGAAAGGTCGTGAGTTCAAGCCCCACTCGATCCGTCATCTTTGCAGTACTTGGTAAACTCCTGTGCAGGTAATAGTATTTTTTTGTTTCATCTTTTTTTTGTCTTTACATTTTTGTATGTTTCTGTTCACTAGATTTTCAAGCTATCAGATACGATCCACCTTCAACCAGCTGTAAATATCTCTTGTCCGTTGTCCACAAATGTTACTTATGAGTGGAAGATAGTAAGTTTGTAAGACTGTAACAACTTTTGCTTCTGTGAGCAATTTACAGGAGGATTGTACAGACACAAAGTGTTCCAGTTAATCAGCCCTTCTGCTTGATTAAATTTGTCCTATTTCATTTTATATTCACCTGTCAAATGAAATTTGTTTTAGAATAGATATTCAAATTAATTCCCAACTTACAATTCCAATTAAAGGTTTGCAATTTTCATTTATCGCTTTTTCTTTTCAATTTAACATAATTAATAAGTGTCAGGATTGGTTAGAAAAAGCCCCATTGATCAGAATAAAAAGGTACTGCTGGAAATGGCTAATTTGGACCCTACATGAAATTATCTTCCCAACCATGTATAACAAGTAAGATTTTGATGATCTCAAAATTTTGCACTAGTTTTTTCTAACCAATCTTGACACTTTCACTGACGAATCCAAGTGAGCCTGGGTGACTCGAAACACTGAGTCTAGAAAACGGTGCACTGGTGACCCAGAATAACGAGTCACTAGGAATCGCTTACCTGAGTCTGAGTCAAGTAAATGAGTCAGGCTTTCTTGACTCGATATCATGAGTCAGAGTGACTCGTTAAAGTGAGTCCAGATTGACTAACAGTTCTGAGTCCAGCTACTTTGATTAGCTGTTGTGAGTCAGCGTGACTCAGCTTGATGAGTCATGTACTATTGTAAGCTAGTCTGGATTGACTAGCTCAGGTGAGTCAGGAAAAACTGGCTCACGATTCCTGGTTTACTCAGATGAGTCTGGCTGTTCCAGAGTTTTTGAGTCCTTCTGCCTTTCATTCAGTATTCAAGAATCACGATATTCTTATAAACTCTCAGTATTTTTCTGTGTTGAAGTGAGACATAATAAACATAAGCATTCAATTTTATTATTTCAACCATTTTTAGCATTCATACAATGAAAACAGTTTTAAATTATAAGAGTAAATGTGACTGCAGACAAAAAAAATGGGGAACAAAATCATGACACAGTGCTGCGGTTGAACTTCAGCATTTGCTTTCCGAAATTACTGCTATAGGTGAGAAAAAGTACTGTTAAAAATACTGTTGTAGTGCGACATAATTACGAGCTGTGAGAACGCATCCTTTATTTTTTGCCGCGGTTGATCACCATCGTGCATCACCAAGCTTTCTAAAAGCAAAGATAAAGGTAAAGATAAGTTAGCTGACAATGTAATTTATTTTGTCAGGGAAATATTTTCATGAAATAATCAGTCAAAATAATTTCGAAGTGAATTCTTACCAAATACTTACCAATTAATGCAAGTTCTGTTAAACTGTTTCAGTAGGGTTCTTCTGTTCAGCTTTTTTCTACCATGCCACTCTGCTCTATTTGTGCTGCACATTAATGGAATGAAAAAGTAAAACAATAAAAAAACCGGCGTAAAAAATTTAACGAACCTTGTCTGTAATGTAGCACCAACTCAAACGAACAATTTCTGCTACTGTGTGACAAAAAATCTCTTAAAACATTATAGTCTCGTATTCGAACTTTTTTCGAACGTCTTCTTTGTTATCGCACACAATTTCGAACGTTTTCTTTCGTGTCTTTTATTAACACCAGGTTTTTATTTGGACTCAGTAAAATAAGTCGGGAGACTTTTAGCCAGACTCAAGGTTACGGGTCAGGCAATTTTTAGCTTGTCTCAGCGTCCATAGTCAACAGGACTCAGCTTGGCTAGTCGACTGACTCTTTGGTGAGTCTTGGACAAGGCTCAGAAATAGTGACTCACGTAAGCTAGTCAGGATAGATTAGCGTGACTCAATCAGCTGAATCAGGCGAGTTGGCTCGTATATCTGAGTCACCCTGACTCAGTTAGGTCTGAGAGTGTTCCCCTAGGTCAAATTGCAACTTCATAATATTTCTTGGCTTAACTGTAATTTCCATATACTATTATTATTATTTCCCAAGGCATAAGATAACATCTTCATATGCTCAAACAGCTTAAAATTGCTATCTTGTCTAAGTTAAGGTATTTTGGTCAATGATGAAATCAGCAACCTCAAAAATTTAACCATGATGCAATATTTCCCTAGAAATTCAATGATGTCAATATCTTTTATGGAAAGCTAATTCAATAATTTAATCCAATCCAATTACAAATTTCATCAGCACTGATATGATGACCTCGGGCAATATTTCTTGGTCCAGTCCGGTAAACCAGTTAATATTGTATTATTACAAAGGACGTACAACTAAGTGTTGAAAGGATTAATATCTTGTCATTTTTTGTCATTATTTTGACACTTTGGTTTACACTTTTTATCTTATTAACACATTTTGAGTGATGAGTGTTTTGCTTATTGTCTTCTTTGTTTTCTAAGATTTATTATATTATTTGTGTTATAAAACACTTTGTCTGATTCTATAGAATTCATCATCAGAGTCCAATTCATCAAAGTTTGACAGATCATTTGGTAATCAAAGATCACCCCAGTTTAAAGCAACGGATCTTGGAGTTGGGAAATTTCCGTTTTATTTCGAAGTACAGTACCAATTATTTTACTGCAAATGTTATTTTATTATTAAACCTGATGTGAATTTATTTAGCTTATTCATATTCATCGTAGGTGTCGACAACAAAAAGCGTTACCCGCAATTATTTCGGAGAGTTTGAAATTGTTCGTAGTGGATTAAAGGCTGTTATTAGCAATGGTGGTTTTCATATTGTGAACCCACTCAGACTTAAACAAATTGACCTGAATGGTTCCGGTTCATATGATATTGATGACCCGGGGTCCAAACAGGATCTGAGGTATGCTTGGAATTCTTCAATGTAAGAAAATAAAAAAGAGACTTGGAGTGTATAGCTCACTTGTTCTTAGAGTGTACATTCCTAATGCAAAGTGATACTAACCATGCTAGGAAGTTGTAACAGTGACTTGATGATATGGAGAGTATTGAAATGATGTGGATATTCCAGGAAATTAGTCTTACTGTATTTCCTCTTTTAAATGCTGCAATGTTTATTAGAGGACGATATTAGGGCAGTGCTTATCTTAAAGTTAAAATAAAGTAGAAGCATAAAGATAAAAACACGATAAGCTGATAAAATCAAGAGGTTTTAAAAAAAAATAAAAAAAGTTGATCTAAGTAATGTAAATAATCTTCAAAATGTAGAAATGTTTCGTAGGTATCATTGACATTGAATTATATCACTCAGATTGCTCAGTTTCAGTATTTTTGACTCTTTTTCTAATAAATGTAAGCCTTCAGCGTTTATAAGAGGATGTGTTTAATTGACGGCGGCATTTCTTAGAGAGGAGACTCTAACCTTTTTTCCTTTTGTATGTATCACCTCACCTTTTTTCCTTATAAAATAAAGCCGTTGTTGATCCTGATGATGCAGTCAGTATTGCCAGACAGAAACAATACTGAACACGCAAATCTTAACTGCTGAGGTCATTCTTGAAGCTTAGCTTTAGGGTGTATATTTGTTTAGAATTGAGTAACCTATTCCAGTTTGTTGTCATTGATTCATACTAACTTTGCAGCAGTTTCATTTGAGCGAGTAGTCAATCAAATGCAACTTGTGAATTTAATCCTGTGATTTGATTGTAGGTATGAGTGGAAGTGTTATACTGAGGCAGAACATTGTTTCAAATCCAATTTTTCAGTCAATTTATTGGTACCAATTCTGTTTCTAAAGCGAAGTGATTTAATAAATGTCAACAAATTTGTGTTTGTGCTGAAAGTATCGAAAGACGGACTTCCAACTGTCAATGCAACAGTATTTTACAGATTTGTGGAAGAACGTGACCCTTTACTGTACGAGTAAGTATATCTTCCTACTTTAAACTTATTTTTCTTCTTTTGATTTCTTTCCCTTGCAACCTGTATTTTGGAATTTTTAGCGTCCAAATTAAATGTGAGTCATGTCAAGATGATGTTCAATCAGCCGCAAAAAAAACAGTATTTTCAATTAAAGCTCCTCCTCTCCCTGACAACATAAATCTAAAATGGAAGGTATTTCTACGAAGACAAGCAAGAAATATTTTTGGAAAACATCTTGATTGCATGCCAACAAAATGGCCAAGAGACTATTCACTTGCTGTTGCTGGTACAAACAAAAGTAGCATGTTGAGTACAAGTACAAGCAAACAAGTATCCAAACAAGTACAAAAACCTCCTCAATCTTGTAATTTCTCGATGGAAAGCAGTTCTAACAAGCAACAAAAACAAGCTCTTTTCACAGCTCAAACAAATACACGCTTGAAAGCGTTTGGTGGTGCTGCTTATAACAAAAGCAACTTATTTTCAAATGGTGTTACTGCTACTGATATGCCAAGTATTACAACTGTATCTGCAAAGACATATGTAAATGCTCGTTCTGGTTCTAAACTTAATTATTTTAAATCTCATTTTGCAGAATATTTTGATTTGCATAAAACATTTTTCCGTCGAACTACAGAAGACTATCCAAATGGAATGAGAAGAAGAAAATTTGTCATCCAGAGTAAGGCATTAGTACCAGCTTCAGAGTTTGTGATTACTGTCACGATGTCTGATACAAATGGAAGAACAGTTGGTCGTGGAAATATGATAATGAAAGCCAACCCTGCCCCTGCTGAAGGACGTTGTGAAGTTATGAGAAGTATATATGGTGAAGAATTGACAACCTGGTTTAAAATCAAGTGCAATGACTGGAAAAGCAAAGTAAGCATGAAAAAGACAAATTTCCGGCAAATTGATGCATTTTTGCTTTGTTTACTGAAATCTAACCGCAGATAAGTCGAAAATTAAATTAAGGGCCCCATTATTGGTGAAAAACCACATTTTTTTTTTATGGTGTCGCAGCCCAAATTTGGCATATTAAGAAAAGTCTTCTTAATATGCTAAATTGCCATGCTGATTTTGAATTCAGAGGTCACTTTGAAAAGTATATTAATTATTTGCAGACGTTAAGTTGAGCCAACAGTTGGTAGGCATTCTCCACACCAGTGGGTAAGCGAAATATCCACATCAAAAATTCTAATGAAGCTTCTTCTTATTTTGTTTGTAATGTTAATTATTATCATTACAAAAATTACGAGGTTCAGGCCTAAATTTGCCTAAATATGAAATTTTGCTAATAATTGATGACATCAGAATTTGTATAAGTTTAGCGCTGACCAATGATTTGAATATCTCCCAGGTGAAACATGGAACTTGGGAGGTAATTATAGAATTTATGTTAGAATTTATGAAAAATCTGTTGATGACTTCATAAAGTGACCAAAATTTAATTGTTAATTTTGAAATTTTAAAACTGATTTTCTTTAGTACCCGTTAGTGTACAATCTACATGCCTACAATCCTTCTAAAGGAGTTTATGATTTGGTATTGGTCTCAAAAAAGTATATGTTCACTTTTGTACTACCATACAACTACAATGCGAATGACACATGTCGGAACAATGGAACTAAAGGTAAGTATATCTTCAGGGATATTTCCAAGCATTTTTAATTACTACCGTTTTTCAAATAAGATTGAGTTTAAACCTCAACAACTGGGGGGTTTGGGAGACGCTGTTTGCCCCTCAATGGGGTCTAGGGAGACAAAGCCTTGGAAAATTTTGAAGTTTTAGATATGAATAGCACTAGTTTTGACTTAAAATTATGCAGCATATGGTTTATGTTCCAGTAAAACAATTAATGAAAACATTCAATGCAGTTATTTATCTTCATTTCTGTGTTGATTAAAGTTTTTAGCAATGGAAAAAAGTCTAAGCAAAAGATTGAGTTTCATAATTCAATTTAAGATTGAGTTTTTACTACAGTATACCGGGGTAGTATGAAAGTGCTTGAGAATATCGCTGCTTGTTTGCAATTAATTATGTTTTTATGAAGGTATTTGCTACAAGATGCTGATTAAGGCTTTGCACCATTTGTTACTTTGTTAAACATTTCCTTTATTTTTTAGTTCTTCTCAGAGTTACTGTCAGCAATACCTTTGATGATGCATTAAAATTATGTGACCTTAAAGCCTGTGTTTCAAAGAATCCAAAGATAAATATGCAGTATCTGTGAGTTGAATTTCTACAATTTTCTTTTTTCTTTTTTGTTATTTTGTCTTTTCTTTCATTATCAATTTGAGTATAATATTATACAGATATTGCATATTAATTTTTAGATATGATCAGGCTAAAGACAGGCAGAAGTTGACTAAGTTTTACGAGCCGTACCAAACACTTAACATTGTATCAGCCCTTTCGAAAAAACTCAACAAGTATGTATGTCAAGTCAAATTATCTTGTTTTATAAATTCATTTTGATGCTACCTCAGAATTTTGTGGAAGTCTTGCCTAGAGAATAACAACAATGTTTGTACAAAAAATGTAACGGTATATTGGTTGCAGTTTTCAGAGAAATAAAGAAAAATCGCATTCCCACTATGACCTTCCGACTATGGTTTGCTAATGCTACGCATTCAGAGAGGAAAATATTATATCCTATGAAACATAACTTGCTTTTAATGAATCTTTGATTTCTATTAGTAAAAAGTACATAAGTTTAATGGTTGTTTAATTGTTTTGGCAAACTTTTTCTTTATTTTAGTTTGCCATTAAGTAATGAAAGTATCCTTACAAGGGAAGAATTGTGCCGTACTGTGCAACATGTATTGTCTCATGAACAAGAAAAAAATGTAACCAAGGTAAATGAGAGTTATGCTGATAATGGTTTCAAAGAATATAGGATTATGCTGCTATATTCATATTTGATGTATGTATGCTTGTGTAATGATGAAACTGTATCTTTCAGGTATCAATACAGATGCTAGTGATGGTAATGAAATTGCTGACATTGAGAATAGACCAAGTAAGTACCTTATCGGACAAAAAAATTTCGGACAAAAGTGACGAAATTTTTCAAAGGTGACAAAAACTTTGTCCGAAGAAAAGTTTTGTCCGACCAAAAAATATGTCCAACGGTTATTCTGAACCAACTGCAGTCTTTCATGTTGTGTTTATTCCACTTTTTAAGGTTTTATTAGGATCAATACGTAATATCATAGGACAAAACTTCGTCAGAAAAAAGTGACAAAAATTTCTTTAGGTCACGAAAGCTTTGTCCGACGAAAATTTTGTCAGACATTTTTTTGTCCGATAAGGTAGCAGAAAATTTGTAAATTTAACTCTTATAACTGGAAAATCATTAATTGTAAACACATTATTTTCAATGGAGTTTCTTTATTTGCTTGTATTTATTTGGTTTTTGTTTGAATTTATTTCTTAGATTTCTGGACAATGCATGTCTTGGATTCTACGCGAAATGCATCGGCTGTCATTAACAGAAAATCGTGCTTTGTATCAACAGTCCAACGCTGGTTCAATTAAACGTGGTCAATACACATTTGCTAATTATATTTTCGATGTACTTCAAGGAATGTTTGCATTTTACAAAAGGTTTTCCTTTTTGATTTATTCATTTTTTCTTGTGGTATACTTTATTCGGAGAAACTTTTGCGAGAGAATCTTTCGCGAATTTGACGCCTTTTCGCGAAAGTTTATCTCGCAAATTTTTTCAAAACTTTAATTCGCGAAAGTTTATCTTGCGAATGTTTTTGAAAACTTCAATTCGCGAAAGTTTATCCAGTAGTATTTTTTGCCATTTCTTCGTTACAAAAGGTGAAATTTCTCGATTAATGCTTTTGAGGGTCTCTATTTATTATCGTAGGTAGAAGTTTTGCTACCGGTGTAAATTTAAAGCTAACATTTATAAAGATTTTGCGTAAATTGTAAGCTGCATAAAGAGAAAAGACAATATGTTCATTTCTCGCAAGATTTTTTCCCCTCAAGTAAATCGTAACAATCGTAAAAAAATTGTGCAGTGCAATGTTAGTCTGGACATAGAATTATAAATTTTATATTTCATATGGTCTGAAAAATTAGCTTCCTTTGGCTTAGCTATCTTCTGCCAGCCTTGACGACGGAACATGTCTCTAATATCAAGTCTTTTTGACTCTGTTTTAAGTTTCTATTTCTATTTTGCTTTTTGGGTCCCCTTCATCTTCCTACTATACTTGTAGCAATAGTAAAAATCTCCAAATTTAATTTTCAAAGCAATTCCAAAATAAAACTTTCGCGAAAATTTATCTCGCAATTTTTTCTCAATTCTTCAATTCGCGAAAGTTTATCTTGCAAAAACTTCTCAATTCGTCGATTCGCGAAAGTTCATCTCGCAGATTTCGCGAATTTTCGAACTCGCGAAAGATTCACTCGCGGAAATTTCTCCGAGTAAAGTAATCTGTTCTCATTTTTGTTGATTTTTTGGTGCACTGTTCAGAATATTAGAACGACTTGTGTAGCGTTCTTTCCTTTGAAACAACAAAATGCAACAGTTGTGCTGTCTGCAGTTATAGGGACAATCGAAGTTTGTTTTAAATGTCTGTATTATCCGCATAATGAATTTTCATAAGCGCCTTTTTTGTATTTCCTCAAATGCAAGCAGCAGCATTTTTTTTTTTCACAGTTTTCAGATGGGACATTTACTAGAAGGTGGTATTTATTCCAAAGTTGTTGATGTACATACTTGTTGTCAAATTTTTTCAATTGACATACTAGGTAAAGAAAAGCTAGAGAAAAATAAAAAAAGATTATAAACATTTTGAGCATATCATTACATTGATGAAAGAAAGAAAGCTAAATGTCATTAAATTGAATATTTCTCTAATAAACGCTGCTTTTTGCAATGCTCCTCCAGCTATGGAAATTGATTCCGTACTTTTATTTAATTGTGGAAGCCTTGCCTTCAAACTTTAGAGGAAGTTTGTTCATTTTGTGGCTGAAAATCTGCTGTTTTATTGCACCTCTAAATTCTAGCTCATTTATTTCAAAAACAAATAACTGAATTCTTAATGTCTTTCTCGGCCCAAGTTACACCATGGCATTTATTTTTTTGGAAAATATAACTTGTTAACGATAACCTTACAGTTCAAAGCTTTCGAAAATCTTATACATTGTTTTACTAGAAATAATTCCTCTTTTTGAAAATATTTTTTCTTTATGCTTCAATAAAAAATTTGAAACCAGCAATATGTGCATTCATAATATATATCTGCTACACAATTTTTTACACCTCAGATATACATGTAGTTACATGCATAGCTGATTTTTCTTTATTTTAGAAAGAAACAACATAACGAAATGAATTACGTTATTGTCCTGCAAAGAGCTTTTCTGAAAGTATGTCAACATTATCTAACCATCTTATTTAAAATTGTAATTTCCAATGTGCAAACTATGTGCTCGATGATATTAAGGTGCGAGTATGAAAAATCAGCAAAATCGCCGAAGTGAGAATTGCTTGTCTTTAAGGTGTGAGTAACAGAAAAATTAGTATAATTTTGGAGATTTTTTTTTTTAAGCTTTAAAATGAAAGAAAACCTAAATTTTTCAATGGTGTTATTATTTTTTCACGAAAGGGATAGGAAATGTGTTTATTTTCCAAA
>JAYJMG010131753.1:0-13847 GCA_036873935.1 Stomotoca atra
ATTCTAATGAGATATGAGTGTGAGATCCAAAGAATTATGCAGTTTGAAAATATGTTGATCCCTTATTAATTTATGCTAAGAAAACAGTTGTGATCTATTTTTACTGGGATTAAACGAGGAATTTGTGGGATTTTATTTGTTCGACACAAAATAATGAATCCCTGAAGATATGCTATGGAAATATTCCTTTTTATTAACGCAATCTTAATCTTAATTAAGGGTTTGTACTTTTTTTTTTATCCTATTTTATTTATATATTTGTTTAGTGTTGCTTTTAAGTAGTTTATTTTGACTTTGGTTTTTAAAGTACTATGTATTTTGCATCAAAGATAATAAAGCGACTTATCCTACTACTATTTCTACAACTCCTGTGATATCATATTAAATTATGTTGGATAATGGTTTAGGTCAGTAAAACAGATGTTTTTTGGAAGGATGTTATTCATGTCATTAAATCGTTTGTAAATCTAATTCGCGTATCAAAATCTTGTCTGGATAATATTCTGAATCTCAAATGTGTGTGTTTATATCAAGATTTCCAGTGCAGGGTCAAAATAGTGGACAACTTAAAATTAGAAAGTTTTGACTCCTTGCTTAATGAAATTTAATCCTCAGTTGGTGACACAACAACTAAATACAATAAAGTAGTATATGTCGCCACATGCAAAGGCTTTATTCAACTGTATAGAGAAATATTACATGTATTTCCGGTAGAGCTTCAAAAAGCAGTAAATATTGCATTTTCTGGCACAAATGTTAGAAATTTTAGGCAGCATTTACATAAATAAACTACAAAACCTGCAGCTGAGTATATGCAGTTAAAGGAATTTCTGCATTTGAAATGATATTTGGATATTTGATGGAGCTTGAAAATTGATGAAAGAAACATTCAAAATTTTTAAAAAACTCTTTTCGTTCTCGAGATGTCACAGTTTTGTGTTTCTAACAGTGAGCCATATTTTTGTAGAATCGGGCTAAATTGTGATGCAATAAGTAAGTCAGAAAATATTTGTAGGTTCTGCTGGAGTTTTATTGGAGTCATTATGGATTTAGTTTTTTAATTTATCAATTGCTCTAGGAATTATCTTCGAACTTGTAAGGTTTTATAGAATTTCCGACATTTTTTGCGGATTAATAAGGAAAAGATTTTGTTAGGGCTTTTTGTTACGTACTTAAGAAATTACAAGTTGAAAAAACACAAAACAGTGACATCTCGAGAACGAAAAAAGCTTTTTAAGAAATTTAAAATAATATAAAATACGCCGAATTTCAAAGAAAAGCGAAATTTATAAACCAATTTAGATTCTATCTCAAAAGCACTTATAAATTTGGCAAGCAACTACTTTTTTCTATCTGTAATGAGGCAGTTCCCTTTGTTTTGCTGATTGCTTTGACCAAGAATATTTATTATAATTTGATTTGATATGAACCAAGAAAAAACTTGTTTACCAGACATATTTAATTATTACATTATTAAGTTACTAAAAACCAACAAGTTATTTGCATGGATTCTCATGCAGTCTAACTCTGACTGAAAAAGTCAAAACAAATCGAAACGCAAGTTACAAACCACTTCATATCAATAAAAGTGGTTTACACACCCATAATGCTTCGATCAAACACCATTTATCTGAAAACATTGAATAAACGCCCCTTCAATAAATCAAAGCTTTCAATTAACATTTCGAACATTTTGTGGAGACAATTAATCTGCACCCGCTTCTGCAAACTGTCATATTGAAGGTGATCTTCGGAAAATTTAGTCACAGGACTTTCAAATGGAAAAATTTTCATGGTAAGTTTAAATCCACAAAAACACGCATACATCTCAAAAAGCACCAAACGAAACAAGCTCAACAAAACAGGTCCGACAAGTACATTGTTTTCAAATTAAAAGTTTATCAAAGAAGATTTCCAGTAACTTCAAGGGTTACTGGCAGGAGGAACCTCTTTGTCGGCGATGTCGCATTGTGCATCAGGTACTGAAACAGCTAAAATAGCATCCATTTTGAAGAAATGAATTTGTTGTCTCGATATTTATTTATTTGTCTCAGTATTTATTAATTTATCTTTTTATTAATTGATTAATTTATTTTATTTCAATGTTGTTCATACAGGATAACAACCCAGTTAAAACTAAACTGATATCTTATTGATCTTGCTCAAAAATCAGAAATTCTAAAAAATTCAGTGAAAGTAGAAAATAAGAATTAAAATTAAAATTAAAAAATAAAAACTTGGAATCAGCAGCATGGAGGAGAGAGAAAAAGTTCACTGAATCAACCACTGGCGATGTCTTAAAACATATATATATGAAAACGCGCTATTGGTCAGTTTTAAATTTAAGTTGGTTAAAATTATTTTCACTTTTTATATACAAAGAGAAGCTCATTTATTAATATTATAGCTCACTATTACTTTAAGTAAGATGAAGTAAGTAATGAATTCAAATCAACACTGACAAATTTGCATTAGAATTTTCTGGCGTTCATCACATTTATCGCCTATTTGAAAGTCGTAAATGTTTATTAGCAATTTCTCCTTTAAATTTAGAAAACTGGAGGTAACCAGATATCTTCCTTTTTCCGACATCCTTTCAGAAAAAAGATCGATTTTACATTTTTTCTCTCAAACAATAAGGTTCTGGGTGTCACGTGATAGACATTATGAGATCTGCATTGATATTTAATTTCATACAATACAGCTTGTTAGCATATCATGTAGCTACACTCTGAAAAGTGTTTGCCCTGAAAATCTTGCATGGTTCAATTTTTAGCACAATCGTGCATCTTGCTGTATGTTATATCTCACCTGCATTTTCAAAGTGATAAAGTTATGTGTGAAAAAAGTATTTAGCACAAAGTGTGACACTAAAATGAACAAAACCGTACCCGTATCGGACATGAAATTTTTTTTATGAGGTTTTATAAAAGTTCTGATAATGTTAAAATTGCATTCTTTCATGGTTTGTTTTGCACATTCAAAAAACATTTCACGCATCTCGTTTTAACAATGATTGGGTCATTAAAAAAATATTTCGAAATCATGTTCAAAATTAGCGCTATATCAGCATATTTAATTTTTATATCACCCTTTGCGTACTTAATATATTTTTTCGCACATGCACGGCTTCAAAAATGCTGATGAGAAACGACACTAGCTACAAAAAAATGAGAGAGTTTTCATTGCGCCAGTACCAAAAATTGGAGAGCTTCATGCGGACATGAATGTTGTACGTGGGATTGGTGAGCATACCTCCCCGTATGCATTTTAATACAAACACACATATACGTAAAAGTTGTTTTGGTCGTTTTAGACTAATCTCGTTCAAATTTGTATAACCTGCTTCAAAATTTGAAACTAACTACAAAATAAGTCCCCTGCCCTGGAAATTAATTATTTGTCTGCACTTCAAGGAAATGAAATATGTCCCGTTAACCTAGAAATTCAAGTTTGGAAATTTGATCATCGAATTTCATCTTGGTTACTTATATCCAAGTAATTACGACGGAAATCATTGGAAATACAAGTTTGCAAACCTGGTCATTGTTTTTACGTTTTTACGAGTTTTTTTTCTGAAAAAAAAATTAATAACTCAATAAATGATATAGAAATAATGAAAAAATTCTCAAAAAGTGGTTTAAGAAACCCAGGAATTTTTGCCGAGACTTAATGACGTTATTTTTCTCATGCTGAAGCACGAACCAAATTTAATCATGGCGAGTTAAAATTGGATTATGGCGCAAATTAATGCTTTGAATTGAGAGATAATCAAAGGTACTTATTTCTTAATATTTCAGATATATTTCTAAATAAGCATGTCTCAAAAAGTAACTTGTCCTAATTTAAACAAACATCTTCATGTTCAAGAATGTACGTCAGAAAATAGTGCTTCTTTTTTAAACGAGACATTCAGTTGTGATATTTATTGCATCACCATTTTTACATTAATAAATCCACAGTGAATTTTTAACGATTTTGCCCGCTGAGTAGTCAACCAAGGAGGGAATGTAATACTAGCTTTATTCGTTGCGACGGGTTGCATCCGATAACTTTTGTTTAGTGAAGAGGTGAAACAAACAGTAAATATGGAACATGTTGAAACCGTTTCCGTTTTAAAACGATTGGGTATAACCGTGAAAAAAGTTAAAAATAATTTCAAAATGTCACTGCATCAACATTTAAAATTAGTTTGATATTAAACGTTTCCATTTGGTGCTTTTTGCACTATGAAAAAAGTTCATCAATTTATGTTCAAAAAATGTTTGTTGGAAGATTTTACACTACTAGCATTTGATGTGTTTCCTATTTAATTTTTCTCTTGCATTATTGGTTCTGTGGCATTTAACTAATATTGACGATTCTTAGTCATATACTTTATGTAGTACCGCAATCAGCTGTAGTTAAATTTGTATTTCATTGCTAACTATCAACTAGAAAGACTTTTGTCTTGAACACATGCTGCCTTAAGCGTTGGCGCCAAGTTCAAACTCGTTTCCAGGGCTTCTTTCCGCTTTTTTTACTGACGGGCACGGAGAAGAAATCTTCTCGCGCTAACCCAGCCTGTCGAAAAGCGAAAGAAGCGCTGGGATCGAGGCTAGCGCCAAGTTGACAGAAGTTTTCATCAATTATGCCTAAAATCCAAATGATGAACGACCCTGGAGGCTGATGTTAAAATAATACGTTTTTATGACATAAATGAATCAAACTCGTCTAATCGTTAGGAAAAGAAGTGTCAGTTCTACGATTGTAATATGTTTTATTATTTGACCAACAGGAAAAAAGATCCCGGACTCGAAATAATTCAATTTTCATGAGAGACGTGTACTGCTCTACCTTGTGTAATCGATTCTTATTTTCAAACACATGCCTGGCGGAGTGAATAAAAATAGGGAGAGAGTCACCATTTTCGACCTAAACAGGTTCATGCTTGATTGTTTTTGTACAAGTAAATATTTTGCTTTTTAAAATTATTACAAGTTAGTAAAAAAAGTAGAACAACCTAAAATTTTTAAAAAATTTGAATTAAAGTTCTGCTTAAACACTTGTTTTGCAGAAATTTATACGGTCAGAAAACAAGCAATCTGCGAAAATATGTCCATGCGAAAAATTTGAATGTTAGTATTTTGCGAAAATATGTTAATAATTCAATTTCTTGGTAGTATTATTTAGTCAAGAAGAATTGCAGCATTGTTGTATTGTGTTGATGTAAAGAGATTCTAGTACTTTCAGCTCATCTTTTGATGACAGCGAAAAAGTATTATATCCATCAACCGCAAAATTGAATGACCGCGATGTGATTTTTGGTCTGAAACGCAGAATCAAATGTGCACAAAATCATTTAATATGATAATAGACGAATTGTACGGCTTATTGTTTCATGTAGACACGATGCGTACATTTCACTAATTAGTTGTTTTAGCAACGCGAGTCACTTTCAACTTGATAATAAAGGTAGCGAAAGTAGTAATAGAGAAACGGTATCAACATTATTTTATATTACTGGTTGATGGTTTGCTACAAAAGTCATTTTTACTCACTAGTTATTCATGCTTGCGTCTGCTTCATAGGTGTGAATCAGGATTAAAGGTTCCTTTCTGCACTGACACATCTTAGACTGACTCATATAAAAGATTTCAGTTCATCAGCAAATAACTTACAAACGTTTTTTCCTAGTTTTTAACTTAATATATAAAAATATGGCGATCAAATTTCAAAACAACGCCTGCTATTTCGTGACGTCATGAGTTTGCAGACTTACACGATACCGCCTGTAGGTTGACTCAAAAACAAGGATATTTTGAATTTTTCGTTTCGTGTGATGCTATTATCCAACTGTATACTCAAAAAACTGTCGGCACAACTACTACTCTTTTTTCCTGATGAAACTGAATGTAAGTTTTTCCTGTGACACATGAAATAACCTATTATTGTGTTTGCAAAATGATTGGTTTCTACATTCTTTCGTTACAAGCTGGGCATGATTAGATTAGAAAGTAAAAACCAACTTAGTTTAATATCTTATAAGATTGGCATGGTTTTTACAATCAACTGCACATATCTGCGTGTTACATCGTTACGTGAGACAGAAACACAGTAACCAAGCGTAAAGAAATCATTTGAATTTGTGAAGAACACTGACCAGAAAACAGGTTGGAAATACACCTCGCGTAGGGCTTAATTGCTGCCGTTTTTCCCATTGCTCATTTTCCTGGTGACTAATTGAGAATTTATTGGAAAATCTTTAAAACAATCAAATAAAATGGTTTTCTTTGCATTTTCCATGTTTTTTTGTCCATTTGAGAGAAAATTTCACACTTCAAATTTCATGTGAAAAAGGGGTTACACAAACCTTAACATTTAATTGGTAAATTAAAAAAAGCATAAAAAAGCTCTGAAAATAATGTCCGCAATGGTAATTTTTCTTAAAATGCAATTAAAATTACATCAACAAAAATTCATTATATGCGTGTATATTGCATACGGAAATTACCAACAAGATTGATTTTTGAATCGTCTATTTTTTGCCGGAACGTCTTCGATAATAACGTCGTCGATAATAACGACGTCGATAATAACGTCGTCGCCACCATGGGTCTAAAAAAAGAACACTGTAATGTAAATGTAATTATAGGACAAATTTTTATTGCAGTATAATCCCGATAAATCGAAGCTCCAAGGGATCTATTAGACTCTAGTCATACATTCAAATGTACAGAAAAAGAAATTGAAGCCTCGTCTTCGATGTAATTAGTGAGCTTTTTAATGATAATCTTTGTTCTAAATAGCATTTCTAATTAAAATAGTTTCCATTACCTGCTTTCTTATGCTTCATCTCTCCCATTTCATCTTCAGCAGCTGTAAGGAAAAAATATTTTTATGTAAATTACCATGGCATCAAAATTAATGTTAAACACATTTGATCTTTATGAGTCGCCGCAGTGCCTCAATATCAGTTATGTCAATAATCACGGTGGGGTAAAAAAACAACAATCCAATTTAGGATTGGTGCATTAAATGGAACAAATAACGTTCAAATTATAAAATGTAGAATGTATGAAACACTAAATTACTTTAGTTTTATTCGTTGTAGTTTTGAAAAGCAAGAAACCTTTTCAAACCCCCTTTTGGTTAGCCTTGAATTTCACTTAAACTGGGAACTTTTAAAGGAGTGACGACTATTTACTCGACTTTACGCAGTAACTCCTTAATACTCACCATCATCGAGAACAGCGTCCTCATCCTGATCCATTACATCGTGCTCGTTGTGGTCTTCTCTTTCTTCGATTTGATCCTCCTTATCGTGTTCTTTCTCGTCTCCATGCTCTATATCCAAAGGAAACGTAATGTTCATGTGAATGTTGCCTTCAAATCCTTCCCAAACGAAATCAACGAGTGTAAAAAGTGAAAATAAACCTTACCTGCTAAAGCAAAGGCAAGAATGCCTACAAACAGGAATAGATACAAAAACTTCATCTAAACAAGAAGAAAAAAGGATCAGGTCCTTCAACCTATATCAAAGTAAAACATAAATAAGTCACCAGTAAAATTATTTTAAACTTACTTTTCAGAGGTCTTCTTTCAGACAAACTGATTGAAGTGATGATTTAAGGAGCAACGCCTCTATTTATACTAAAATGAAAATGCCATTTAGAAATTTTGATTGACAAAGTGAATTTACATAAGTACTGAAAAACTGTACAGTAAAATACTTGAGATAATCTGAGATAAGTTGATTACATACAACATATCTGTATTGTATTCGATAAGTATTGGAGATTTATGATAAGGAGACCTGGAGACGAGGAAGTGTTTTGTTTTTATTTTACTTGGGGCTTAATGTAAAATTCTTATGTAGGATTATTTTTTTATATGATTCAGTCAAAGTTGAAGCAACGTCGTTTGACCATGATGTGCCTGCTGGGTTAACTCACTGTGAAAGTTCTGTCTTCTGTTTATTTGAAGTATCTAATTCTTGCGGGAAATTTTTGAGAAATTTTAGATATCTTAGAAAACTAATGAAAACAATTGGAGAGAACCATTGAAAAATGTCCTATGCGTTGTTTTGATCAACTTCCCGAGTCCTTAACGGAAATACCAGATTATTTAATTCTTCAAACTTGACTTCCGATATGACGATATCATGACATATCAGGACAAACCTTTAAAATGTTGTGTCCTGGATAGCTGCAATAATGGGCCTATTTGCTTCTAAGATCTTGTAGAAACAAAATGTTTGTTCGTTTCACCACTTGAATGGTTTTGGAAGACTTTAAAAGGCATTCTTAGCCTTCTGGATTGATACCTGGAACGGCCCAGAAGATTTAAATCTGAAGAAGAAACAGAAGGAGAGAGAAGAATAGAACATTGTTAAATTTTGACCGAGATGTAACTCAAAATCCACAGTTTTTGGCAATATTTTGAAAAACAACCTCTGGATTGGAAATCAGCACTTTCGAATTGTTCTTGGTGCAAATTTTCAAGAATAACAAAGCATTTTTAAATTTTTAGCCTATTAGGGCCTTTTTATTACGTCATCAATAACCGTGGTCACATCATTTCGCTTAATTATCGAATGACTTATGGAGTTGATTCCCTGTTCCGAGTTTGGTGGCGTAATGATGTTTCGTTGAAGAGATGTTCAGATATTGCATAGTGTCTCGAATATACAAAGCCTCCATTATCTTTCATCGTTTGTAGCCCCCACAATTACCCTTAAATATTGTAAAGTCACTTTTATCTGCTGGTTTCGGACTACCAAAATGAGACTAAGCGCTTATATATTACAACTTTCTCCACTTATTCGCAGTTATTGTACCATTTTAAGAACTTAGGTACAACAAAATAGGTATTCAGGGCAATCGGGGTATGTTTTTGGAGAAAAAAAACGGAGAACATAAGTCACAATAAAAGGCTTTCTTTGTTTCGCAGAAAAAGCGCTATTGGTAATTTTTAAATTTAAATTGGTTAAAATAATTTTCACTTGTTATGTACAAAGGGAAGCTCGTTTGAAAGTGTTAGCACCACTTAAATAAAATGCCTTTTTGATTTTTCTCAATTTCATTTTTTGAAATTTTAGTAGCTATCCTTGATTACATGTTCTAGTAGTCGTTTGATTTATTTTAAAATAGTTTTGAAAATTAACACACATCTCCTTGTCCAAGCATTTTCCTTCATAAAATTAATTAGATTTTCGTCTTTCGTTTTGTTAATTTTGTTCTACTGTCGCTTTAAGTAAAATCTGACTGAATAGGATCAACTTGTTCAAGTTTGGCATTTGGGACATACTTGCAATGATGATTGATAATGAATTCAAATCAACACTGATAAATTTGCATCAAAATGCTCTGGTTTTCATCACATCAATTGCCTATTTGAAAGTCGTAAGTGCTCATTAGTGTTTGTTACCAATTTTCCCCTTAAATTTACAAAACTGGAAGTGACCAGATATCTTTCTTTTTCTGACATCCTTTTAGAAAGAAGATCGATTGTTTGTTTTCTCAAGGTTCTGGAGGTCACGTGATAGACATTATGAGATGTGCATTGGTACTTTGTTTTATACCATACAGCTTGTTATATCATGTAGCTACATTCTGAAAAGTGTTTGCACTGAAAATCTAGCTTTTTATTTATATGGTTCAGTTTTTAGCGCAATGACGATTCTGACACTTTTTTGAAATCATGCAGCTAGCTATATGTTATTTCTCACCTGCATTTTCAAAATGATGAAGTCGAGTGGGAAAAAAATATTTAGCACAAAGAGTGAAACTAATATTAACAAAACCGTACCGCATCGGACATGAAAATCTTTTTATGAGGTTTTATAAATGTTCTGATAACGTTAAAATTGCATTCTATGGTTCGTTTTGCACATTCAAAAAAACATTTCACGCATTACGTTTTTGAACGATTGGGTCATTGAAAAAACATTTCAAAATGACGTTCAAAATTAGCGCGATATAAACGTTTTTAACTTTTATGTCACACTTTGCATGCTTAATATTTTTTTTCATACATGCATGACTTTAAACATGCTGGTGAGAAACAACACTAGCCGCAAAAAAGGTGTGAGAATTTTCATTGCGCTAGTACCAAAAATTGGGAGAGCTTCATACGGACATTAACATAATACGTGGGCTTTAATGAGTGAGCAAAATTTTTCCTCCCCGTACGCATATTAATACAAACACACATATGTGTATAACCTGCTTCATTTGCAACTAACTACAAAATAATCCCCTGTCCTGGAAATTATTGTTTGCACTTCAAAAATTATGGCAAATAACCCACGTAAGGAAATGAATAATGTCATGTTAATCGAGAAATTCAAGTTTGGAAATTTGACCACCGAATTTCATCTTGGTTACTTATTTTCATATTTCCATATTTCAAAGTTTGCAAGTCTGGTCACTGTTTTCTCGTTTTTCCGTTTTTCCGAGTCTTTTTTCTGAAAATAAATTAATAACTCAATAAATAATATAGAAAAAAATAAGCCAGGAACTTTTGCCCAGACTTAATGGCATTATTTTTCTGAAGCACGTACCAGATTTAATCATGGTGAGTTAAAATTGGATTATGGCGAAAATTAATACTTTAAAATGACAGATGATCATAGGTACTTTTTTTTTAATATTTCAAATATATTTGCAAATAAGCGAGTCTCAAATCTGTCCTAATTTAAACCGAAATCATTATGTTCAAGAAAGTGCGTCAGAAAAAAGTGCTTCTTTTTTTAAACGAGACATTCAATTATGATATTTGTTTCATTACCATTTATTACATTACCATTTGAGACAAGACTTCAAACATTTCTGTACACATACACATATTTGAACTTTCTAGGAGATCTTCTTTGAGATATTCATGCCACCATGTCAAACAAAACATTTCGCACATACTAAAACAGGTAATACGCTGGAACATGCTATATCAGGCTAGATTACAATAGACCGGACTAGATCACCCTAGTGCTACGCCAGATACCGCTGGACAATTCTAGCAACATTTCGTTAAGCATTTCATACCAAAACTCAGTTACTTCGCCAATGCATTTTTCTGGGAGGATCACCTCAGGGAATGTGATCCGTTATCAGATACACATAAAGCAAAATCGTTAAATAGTCACTGTGGAGGAGTGTATTTATAGTGAAACGAAACGCATAATGCGTCTTGTTTCAATAGAAATACACTCTTCCACAGACAATTTTTAACGATTTTGCCGGATGAGTAGTCGGCCAATGAGGGAATGTGATACTAGCTATACTCTTTGCAATGGGTTGCATCCGATAAATTTTGTTTAGTGAAGAGGTAAAACAGACAGTAAATATGGAACATGTTGAAGCCGTTTTCGTTTTAAAACGAATGGGTATAACCGTTATGAAAGTTAAGAAATAATTTCAAAATCACACTGCATAAACGTTTAAAATTAGTTTGATATTAAACGTTTCCATTTGGTGCTTTTTGCTCATTGAAAAAATTATCAATTTATGTTAAAAAAATCTTTGTTGGAATATCTTTACAATACTAGCACTTGATGTGTTTCCTTATTTAATTTTTCACTTGCATTATTGGTTCTGTGGCATTTCCTTAATATTGAAACTTCTGAGTCATATACTTTATGTAGTACCGCAAACAGCTGTAGTTAACTTTGTATTTCATTGTTAACTGTAAACTAGAAAGACTTTCGTCTTGAACACCTGCTGCCTTAAGCGGTGGCCCCAAGTTCAACCTCGTTTCCAGGGCTTCTTTCTCTTTTTTTACTGACGGGCGCGGAGAAGAAATCTTCTCGCGCTAACCCAACCTGTTGAAAAGCGAAAGAAGCGCTGGGATCGAAGCTGGCGCTAAGTTGACATAAGTTTTCAACGATTATGCCTAAAATCCAAAATATGAACGATCATGGAGGACGAAGTTAAAATAATACGTTTTTTTGACACAACTGAACCAAGCTCCGTCTTATCGTCATGAAAAGAAGTGTCAGTTCTATAATTTTAAAACTCTTTATTCTTTGACCAGCAGGAAAAAAGGTCACAGACACGAACTAATTCAATTTTCAAGAGAGACGTGTTCTACTCAACTGTGCCTAATCGATTCTTATCTTCGAACACAGGCCCGGTGGAGTGAATAAAAATGGGGAGGGACTGAGCATTTTCAGCCTGAACAGGTTCATAGCTTGATTATTTTTGTACAAATTAATATTTTTTTCTTTCATAAAAAAATTACTAGTAAGTAATAAAGTGGAACAACCTAAACTTCTTATTATATTTGAATTAAAGTTTTGCTTAAATACTTGTTTTGCAGAAATTTATGCGGTCATAAAAAATTGGCCTTTATCCATGAAGTTAAATGACCATGACAAAAATGTTCTCCTTCAACCGCGAAAGTTAATTACCAGACAAAATAATCTTACTCTAGCTTTTTTGACGGAAGAAATATCCTTAACGTCCCTGTCGTTTCAATTATGCATTTTGTGGGTCTAGATGGTTCAGTTTCTACATAGTCATTGTGACCACACTTTATACCGTTACCTTAAGGAGATAAAATAAATACCGGATAGGTATTTAGGTAGATAGCTTTTTGCAATTTTCGCGAAATTATGACTCCGCAATGTTGAGCACAAGCAGACCGCGAAAATATGTCCACGCGAAAAATTAGTCATTCGCTAAAATATGTTAAAAATGCAATTCCTTAAAGTAGTATTATCTAGTCAAGAAGAATTGCAGCATTGTTGTATTGTGTTTCAAGAGGACGACGATGCTTTTGATGTTCTGTGAAAAAACAGTCGACGAAGAAGATGATGTAAAGAGATCTTAGTACTTTCAGCACATCTTTCGATGACAGCGAAAATTTATAACCGGGAAATTAAATGACCTCAAAGTGATTTTTGGTCTTAACCGCAGAATAAAATGTGCGCAAAAAACAGAAATTTCACGGCGAGGAAAGACTGGTTGTTACAAAATTCACAAAAGATAATGGCCAACTCACTAACGAAGGGTATAATTCAAACCTTATCCCAGTTGAAAATCGAAATTTCATAATCGAGACTAGTTTAGTTTCGGGGAATTCTAGGGACACGTTGAAAAATTTCGAAAATCGGAGAAATCGAATAATTGGGTGCATGTAGTGCTTTCCGAAAATTGAGAATTTTGTTTGCTGATTTATTTATTTATTTATTTATTTGTTTTTTATTTATTTGTTTTGTTTTGTTTTCCCTCAATGTCCTTGAGTTTACTGGTCAGTATTGTTTCAAGAATAACCAATGGTTACATCTCAATGTTTTTTTCTTTTACACTACTTATACACTAGCGATTATCTTATCGGTAACCTCGCTTTTAATCATTATTCTTCCCTAATTTTCTTCACCTCTTCACATCTTCGTCACTCAGCAAGTATTTGAATATCCTGTTCATTCTGATTTTTTCGATTCCGCAAAGTTGTTGCAGCCGGTCTTGTGCATTTATTGAATTTTTCAGAGGGGGCGTGTGAAAGAGAGGCGTTAATTAATTTTTTTGAAACATACAATTTTCATTGTAACAATCTCAAAAAAAACACCGCTATTTTTTCTTGTTTGCTTGTTTAATTTATTTAACGTTTAAAAAAGAATTCACGATTATTGCTAGTCTATCCTGTACAACAGACTCTTTATGAACTCTAGATAAGACAAACTCGTTAAGATTTCTTTCAAGGTCGGTGTTAGTACAATTTGTAATTACACAGAGCCCCCAAGAGACACCTAGAATCACACAAAATCACCCCGAGCCAATCAGAGCCACCGAATCTCGTTTCCAGTGAGTCTTCTCCTATTTGATAAACTGATGGCGGAGAAAGAAGGCCCTCGCACCGGCTGTAAT
>JAYJMG010131864.1:0-31664 GCA_036873935.1 Stomotoca atra
ATTCATGCATTTACATACCCTCGCTGGAAATTTCACATTCGGTCCAAGCACCCTTTCTTCACTACTTTTTTTCTGTACATCGATGCTTGAGGCAAAAGACTCGGAGATTTATTCGATTTGTATGTTTGCATTCTTTATCAGAGAGCCGAACCAAACCTTTTCTTAGTTGCTCCCTGCTGCGGTATAAAAAACAAAGTAAGATTCAAAGATGCACGACAACCTTTAACCAAAAAGCGGAAAAGAACCCTGGGAACGAGGGTGGATGCACGATGGGTAGTTTGTTTGCACAGTTTTCTAATTGCTGGAAATTTTTTTCGATATAAAAGTATTTTTATTGAATTTTAAGAGTTCGAATATTACATGAGAAATGAAATTTTTTGATTTTCTTCTGAAAAAATTATGAGGGAGTTACCTTTCCTCGGATATTTTCGCAAAAAATTATAAAATCATATGCCAAGAAAGTCTCTGAGTTTGACAATAACGCGCTTTTGATTAGAAAAACTTTATAATAAGCAACGCCAGGATCATCTGTTCTTAAAAATAAGTAAGCGATAGCTTGGCAACAGGCTGTAGGTTGTTAAGCAACCAATAAGGCTCATCCGAGGCTGAATTAGTTAAGCCGTTGTGCTAGAAACCGGAAGTTCCTGGTTCGAGTCAGGTCTTTGGAAAAACCTCCGTCCATCCGTATCCTCAGTGTTTATTTCAAGTAGTATCGGTGTCCATGCTTCAGGGGGTGAGGGTGGTCGCCTAAAGCACATGGAATAGGATCTGAAAAGTATCTGAAAATTTTGAATATGAAGTACCAATAGCCTGTAAAATTGCGGCAGATGATAGCTGAACGCACAGCCTTGATCCCAGGGTTTATTTCGCTTTTCAAGGAGAAGAGAGGCCTTTGGAGCGAGGTTGCTGAACGGAAAAATTAAGTATCTTTAATTCTGAAAACTCAATAACATTTGGGACAAGGAAAATAGCATTACTTATGAGAGCATTTTAAATTGCAACGAATCAAATGACTACAAAATATTTAGTGTGCCAATATAACTGCGACCAACGGTGTTACTGTTTTACGTTACTATTTCGTATCAAATTTAGTTTCAGCTTATGAAGTATAAACCATCAAAATACTGAAAAGAATTCACCATGATCAACACAATTCAAGAAGCCATTGAAACATCCAGGAAAAACCCGCAAAAAAGCCTCCGAAGAGAAGTGACTGGCGTGGATTCATCCGGAAATATCATTTACCCCTCTGTTCATTGGAAGGACATGAACAGATCTGTCATCAAATATTGTCATTACAAGATTGGACCAATAAATTCGTACTATTACGATCACAAAAAAGACTTTCACATAGCACTGGAAGCTTATAATTCAGCCGAAATAAACAAGCCAATCCAATTCGAAGGTGCGAAAAATAGGGGCCCATGTAATCGCTTCTTTAAATGTGTGGGACGCGTGAACACTAAGCTACACTTATGCTCAATGTGTCACGATACGGAAAAGGTGGACCGAGCATATGACAAGTATTACGTTGACTGTTTGGAGTTAGCTCTTCAAAGAACTGTGCTTTGCCATGGTTGCATGGGTTGTGTTATCAAAATACACGAAGATGAGGCGAAAGCGCCATCATCGCCTTCCGCCACAATGGCTGTCATACCACAGATGGTTCGAACTCAGGCTGTAACGTTCAATTATAAAAGTACAAAGAACAAATGATATCGTGGACGTATTTGCGGTTAGCATCTATTGCAAAGCTGTGGAAAGCTTCTGTAAACACGAAGTAAATATCTGACAGCATTGTCGTTATCTCTTTTGCATTCACGCATAAAAATACATGCTCCAAAACGAGGTGTGAATTAAATTTTCTCATCTATTTTTTACCGCTAATTGAAACCCCTTACAAGTGAAGTCAGACGAACGATACAGCAATTAGCTTTCAGTCGTATATTATTTTCATCACACAGACACAAATAAAGTTACATAATTAAATATAAACAAGCATTTTGTAGAAATTTTTCGTTCTAAAACAAGTTTAAATAAAGTGATCTTGCTACATTACTTGTTAGTTAGATTTTAGTAAAAAGATACTTATACAAAGATACTCTACGCTAAAGGTCCTCAATTTCATTTGTGAGTTTCAAAAAGTTGCCCAACAAAACAGAAGGCCCTTGTCAATAGCGTTGTACTTCGTTTGAACGATAATGAAGAACCTTAAGCTGAATTCCCTCACCTCGCCACGAAGAACGGCACACAAATTTAATAAAATCTAAGGTTCCACACGCACGTTGTGTAGCTACGTTGAATATAACTTGCAAATAAATAAACACTATATGACCATTGTAAATAGTACAAACTAGAAGATTTACATAAAAACGTAGTGTGAAAAATGCAATTAAACAATATTCTGCTGTTCCAATGAAGTTTTAATGTATATGACAACACAGCGAAGTTGTTTTTGTTTTCAACGGTTTTCCATTGCAAACAAATCGACAAGACATTCATGAAAAATAGTGTATGTTTATTCTCAGTCACAAAGCAGAGAGTTGACAGGGATTTGTGTATATAGCGTCAGGTTATCACAGATATCTATATAATTTCATTTTAATTTAAAAAATATTAACAAATAGCACAATAAAATCAATGACTTCGATCACATACAACTTCAAAGGGGCAGACTTTCAGAGAGCGCGCAGCAAAAATGATGAAAATGAAAATTGCCGATTCCTTGACTTTAAAAGGAGAAACGGTTCTTTTCGTAAATAGTAACGAATTAACAAGAGTAAGTAACTAAAAGGTCGAAACAACCAAAAAACAGGTCTAGTTCAAAAATAGTCTGACATTCTTATCAAATCGATAATTTTTAGTAAAGGCAATTTGGTGAATGACAAAATATGATTTTTTTGCGGAATTTGGCTAAAAAAACTGCGAAAGTTTCCTTTTAAAGTAAGTGAATCCTTCGTTGAAAAACAACAACACAGTACAGTGATTTGTCCAGCAAAAGATCTTTAATTTAAGCTTTTTTAAGTGATAACTACCCAACGAGTATGAATATAAGTATGCCAAAGATTATCAGAAGCATCGCTCCAAGATTTAAAATCAATTCATCACAAAAAAGAAAAAAGTAGAAAAAATCCTAATGTGCACTTAGTCTTTCGTTAACTATCTGTAAGCAACTTCAGCATTTCTTTCTAAATGTGATTCACAGATCACCCTTCTAACAATTGTCCACTGAAAGTTTAGCAACGTTCTCTTCAA
The DNA here is from genome assembly GCA_036873935.1 of Stomotoca atra. NCBI lineage: Eukaryota > Metazoa > Cnidaria > Hydrozoa > Anthoathecata > Pandeidae > Stomotoca > Stomotoca atra. Next base: position 3,256 of record JAYJMG010131864.1, read on the forward strand.
GGAAAACGACTATGGTATGGCATGTCCTTTGAATGAAATACTCCATCTTTTAATGCTCAACAATCTGGGTAGAAAGCAGGCAGGTGCTCGTACAGTTTTTGAAGCATTCGAACTTCAAAATGGAGTTTAGTCATCGGGAATAGTTTCCATAATGTTTTGCAACGTTTCCGCATGTTCTCCATAACCTTCTTCTTCCAAATTTTCCATAAGCTTAAAATCAAAGGATACGAGTGAGAATATAGAAAGAAAAGAAAACTGTTTCAAAAGCACTTCCATTTAGTCTTTTATTGCCATCATACGATCATATAGAACATATAGAACATAGCAAAGTAAAAGATACTTGTTCTCATAAAATCATTAGCAGCACTAAAAACAACTCGCTTACGTTTAGCTTGTATTTCACTGCATACGTCATCAGTTCAAAGGCTGCATTCAGTCCATTGAATATGTCACCATATTTCTGAAATAAATAATAATAAATTAATCAAACCATTAATTAATCCATAAGCTTGAAAAAAACAATCCAGCATCTAAAGAATTGAGGTCTGAATATTTTACCCAGCGGGCATATCATTGTCAAAAAGCGTTGCAACAACATTATAACACATCACTGGTGTTGATACAACGTTGTCGCAGCATGGTGTGACCATGATGTGCCTGCTGGGTTAACTTTCAAAATGGATGCATGCATATGATAGTGTCTTTTCTGCAAATGAAAAAAAAGTGCCGTACCTTTGAGATCTCATCAAGCGATTCATCAAATTCTTCGCTATTAAAAGACGTGGCTCGGACATCAGCGTAAAATCTAAAAAAAGAGGAGGTAGAATAATGTCAGAAGAGACCGATAAAAATGGATAAAAAAAGTAAATAAAATAAACAAATAAATTAAATAGAAAGAAAGAAATTTAGAAAGAAAAACCAATAAATCAATAAATAGGAAGCAAATGAAAGAATGCAACGAAAACAATTTTGAGGTAACTCACTTTTTAACTTTCTTCTTATACTCTGGAATTTCTTTGGCATATAGTAATTTATTGGAAGGTGAATCCTACAGAATCAAAAGAGAAAGGAAAAATAGTTAATTCTAGCGAGGCGATCAAACTCGACGCAGAATGTTTTTAAAAACGGTTGGTTAGCGAATATTATTTTCTAGGACATGAAATTGCATCAAGTAATTCTTGACTTTGTCGTAAGTTTGGACATCCTAAATTTAAGATTTTTTCTTCAATTTTTACGCTTAAATTTGCAAGAAAGTAAATGTGGAAGATTGTGGAATAAGCAACGCATCATGATATTATTTCAGAGAGCGAACAAGCCAAATTATCTTCTTCTACAGAGAGATAAAACTTTCAAGTTTGTTACCTTCCCCAGTCTGTGATCATCTGGTGAGCAAGAGTCCATGAACAACTGCGAAAAAACAAAAAACGGTAAAAATAATAGCATTATTATTTATCACTGTATGAAAATATGGACACAGATAACTTTTAAAAGCAAATGAGTCATAATCCCAGTAGGAACGCCCATTGGTTAAAAAAAATTACTAAGTATGAACATGACCCCAATGCAAAAGATCTTCATTTTACTAATCAGGGACAAATTTTAACACCCTAGTCATTAAAATCAACAACAATAATTCCCTTGAACCTCCATACGCCCCTAGTAAGGGCTAACCACAACCTACAAGCACTATACTCCCCTGGTAAGAACTAACCACAACCCTACAAGCACTATCGCAATTTTCAATTATGTCAGTTCATAATTCACCAAGGAACCTAAAAAAAGATGACACTCACTTGTGCAATTACTGACAGACATGAGTCGACCGTGTGAGATTTCTTGATATCAAAAATGAAGTCGGGATTCTTAATCATATTGATCCAAAACCGCAAAGGCAGGCTATATAGAAAAATAAAAAGTCAAAAAAATATGCTTCAGTAACAGTGATTGAGGCTAAAAAAACACAATAAAAACTAATAAAAACAGTAACTCCAAAATAAACCAGGCACATAAAAGAAATTTGAAGCCGTCTACAATACTATGGAAGGTTGTTCATTAGAAGAGCTACTCAAACATGATTAAATCATTAAGAAATGGCATGACACTAGTACTTTCGCCTACAAATTTCAAAACATTTGGTGTTCATAGTCATATTTTTAGGGCCAGCTTTATCTGGAATAATTTACCCACCGAGATAAAAAAAAAATTGACCATCAGTGAATTTAAAATAAAATATCTCAATGGAAGCGTACTAAGTGCGGCTGTGAACTATTCAGATAAAGCAGATGTTGGTTTTTATTAGTTCGTTGTGCTACATCCATATCAACGTTAAATAAAGATTTCTGTTCTGTTCTGCTTTGTTTTGTTCTATAAGTCGCTATGATTGAAGTACATTGCTGCACAACTCAGTAAGTGGATGACTAAAATGAATGAATAGGTACTAGGTACCTGTTGTTTTTCCACGTGTGGAAGACTTCATCATCTGCAATCTTCAAATCTGCAGCTTCTTCATCCAAAAAGTCAAACAAATATTTCACGGCTGCTGGGATCACACGATTACCACTTTCATCGAGTCCGAAGATAGACGAAAATAAAGTATTCACAAAACTTTGCAGAGTTTCCTATGAACATAAATGAACACATTTTTTTAAATTTACACGACAAGAATCTCTCAAAACCGTCATAGCCTAGGTATAACCAGTAAACAAAGACCCAACCCACTGACACAACTCAGGATTTACCTTGGTTTTCAATAATCTTGTCAAATAGACCTCTGCCATCATTTTACTTTGCCGGATATCTTCCTTTTGCTCTTGTGGGTAGTCAGTCATTTTCACCTAAAATTTTGACAGGAAAATAGGTTGAAAACGAGACCAACGGTTCCTTATTTGATAAATATTGGGAAAAATTTACATTATATCCACAAATTCAAGCAATTCTTTTTAAACTCATCACAAGATTATCAAAGCCATTCTGATGCATAATTTAACTAAGCAGTGAGGAATGCATCGAATAGAGAAAAACAATACTATAAGTGTTTCAGAAGAAGGACAGACATACCATATGATACAATTTGGGTTGGTTCAACATTTCTTGATGGTTAAGCATTGGCGTACTTGAATGGTTAGCATGGGAGCCCATGGGTAGCATCTGAGTCGAGGTGTCGAGCAATGCTGTCAAAAAAGAAAACACTAATAATAAAAAAAGTTAAACTAAACAAAGCGAACTAGCTAGAAACACTTTAGATACTACTTATGATTATTATTTCAAAATTACTATTTTTATTCTAACTTTATGTTTAAGCGTGATGATTGTGTGTGCAAGGTGAAGACAAACAACATAAATTACATGCAAAAAAAACAAACAATAAAACGTTCACTAAAAAACTTTTCATTCAAAGGAAGTTAACTTTATTTATGCTTCATCAAAGTCAAAATATCCAGTGAGTGAATCACGATAAGATGTTCGTTTTACTGGGCACTCCTTCTCGCATATTGGACTTTTATAAAACCAGTGAGTATCGTGTCATCAAAATCAAAATATATAAAATCATTAAAAAATATTCTTTCGGACAGATTTCACTTTGCTTCGTTTCCCACGTCATTCGAATGTCAGGAGCATTTATATTGGTTGAAAATTTAGTTGTACCAGTATTCCATGACAATGCAAACAAAATGCCTATTTTGTTTAGGTACTATAACGTAACAAACATATATTCTTATGTCTCAAAAGAACATGAGCAAATAGCACATGGTCGTAAGTGGTTAGTACATACAGAACAACAAAATAAAAGCAAATTAACACAAACACAAACACAAACAAATTAAGAAAAACATAAACATAAACACAAACAAATTAACACAAACAAACTAACACAAACACAAACAAGTTATAACACAAACACAAACAATTTAACACAAAAATGTAAGCACACATCATGCGTGATAGTGTCAAAACAGATCTTGTCTCTCATTATCAGCTCTTTGCTTTTCAGTAAAAAGTGATTGTCCACCCAAACAGCTCCGTTTATCTGTTGAAATTATCCTTAGTATCCAAGAAGTAAGAATTTAAGATGAAGTTAAAAAACGAGGCTATTCACATCGACTCCAAGCATTGCTTAAATTTAACTGAAGATTTTGACAGGCCTTGGTGCATTTTTCAAGCGATCCAAAAGGACGATTAAATAAAGACCTTCTGATAAGAGTAAACAAATACTCAATTCTCCATACAGCAGTCTATTTCAGACTGATTAAATGAAAAGAAACCAAAAGGAAATGCTTGAAGTGCCAATTGATAAAAATGGCTAATATAAATTTGCATCACGGAGAACAACGTTTAGAGGACAAGATCAGTGATGACGAGTACGGTGTATGTGTATGTTTAGTTTAATTGACAAACCTGGGTCGCTCTTATCAAGCTCTTGCATTGATCTTGATGAACGACTACTAAGTTTTCTTCTAGAAGATGACTTCACAATACGTGGACTGGTCACGATGGGAGTTACCCCTATATAAAGTCCTATACAAAGTGCATTCATGTTAGTAGAAGGCATACAAAAGACTAAGCCTCAGGAGGTGTATGATACATTAGTACAACACATGGTTGAGTTTCAATTATAATAAAAATATCCATTAGTCATCCTATCACACTCAATTTCTGTTTAGCAAAATCAAAACTCCTATTCCAGAAAGCAAATAAGAACTTTAGATAGAGCATGGTAAAACTAATGCTCCTCGTGGAACATTGCAAGCAATCATGAAAAATACAGCATTAGAACAAGCAGCATACCAGAATGTCCATCAACTGTTGTCGACTGAAATAAGGTCTCACTATCTGCTAACCGCAAAGATGCATTTTCTGGAACCTATAGCACAAAAAATTATGATTCTCGAGCTTTAATTCTGCATACTCTGGCATTTTATTAAATATAGATTTGATAAAAACATTGTTGTAAGACAAATCCTGTGACGAGAGAATAAGCAAACCTTATAATGTTCTAATGTATTAATTTTCTTCCATTCCCCTTCAATGACATTAGTTGAATCCTCGTCTTGCATTACTAGCAGTGCTCCATTAGCTGAAACAAAACCTGAATGGAAGAATGCAACCAACAGTTAGTTACCCTTTGCAGACTACGTTAACATGACAACATATTTTATTTAAAAATCTGTCAACCTTACCTAGTAGCAGCTCGTACATGGGAGGCCATTTTGTATATGGTTTGTTCTAAATAAAAGAGAATTCGATAAAGATTGATTAACAATAAGGATATAGTTCTAACATTATGCCACTGCTGGAAATCTTATTGAGCAAGAAGGAGTATTCATGGCTTTATATATTTTATATGTGAATTGTACATTTGGTATCGGTCTACTACCACACATCAAAGGAGAGTGCAGCCCAGAAGCCACCTCAGCATACTAGGATTATTTAATGCACAAAAATGAGAGATTTCATGATAAATTTCCTCATATTTCCAATGATAAGTCAAGGAAGAGCTTTTAAGCTGAAGAATAACCAGCTTTGCCTTGCACCTATTTTTTGGATATTCAACACAAGAAAATAAAAAATTTACCTTGTAAATATGCTTCATAATCTTATTTTTCGTTTGAGCGATGGTATCACATGAGAGAACAGCTATTCCATCATACATACCACCATCAACAGCATTCACATATTCCACATTCACTTGCAAACTCTAAAAAGAAAAAAAAAACTTACAATATTTCTAGAACAGCCTTTCATGTTTCATGATGACCTGTTGATGAGATACCTCATACTATCAAGCGAGTATTTGAATCAGCAAAGAAACAACAAAAGAAGGAAATGAGGAGTTCATACCTTAAAGTCTATCTTTTGTCTCAGCAGTTTATCTTCACTCAAAGAATTTTTTGCATCAAAAGTAACAGCATCGATGGGTTCTTTTTCCAGCAAAATATTGATGGCTGCAAATAACTTAAATAAAGGCTCACCCACATGGCTCTAAATATAGCAGACAAATCAAATGGTTTTAAGACTAGGGGATGAAAACAAAAAGAAGAAGATAAAGATGCCTTTGGGATAAAATTTTAAGCAAGTACTAATACAATATTAACTGTTTTGCCGGTCTGTACTTACGGGATATTAACTGTTTAGAGAGGTTCGTACGAAGAAATATTACACGAAGTCGGAGTACAGAGCCGAGCTTGCGAGGTTCTGTACGTAGACTGTTTGTTCGATCTGTTTGTTAAAATATACCTTGTTTCGTTTTGCTTTGTTTTGTTTTGATTTTGAAAATCTACCATTTTGTGTTGTTAAGTTCAGCCCGGTTAATATGGGAAAATATTGGCCCGTCGGCAAGGACCTGTAAACCAATCAAAACACGGGAAAAAGCCATATTAACCGGATGACGTAATCACCAGTTAATAACGAGAAATATTGCCCGAGGTCATCATATGGACAGAGCTTGCGAGGTCGATACGATGACTGAGGTTAATACGGAAATCATCAAGTTAATGCGGAAAAATAGCGCAATTTGCTTTGACGTAATCACCAGTTAATAATGTAGATTAATACATCATAGTTGAAGAAAAATGTACGTACCTCAAGAAATCCATGTAGTACATAAGCTAACCAAGTTGTCAGTAACTTTTCAGCAACTGATTCAGTTCTTTAAGATATAAAAGGAAAAAAACGTCAATGGAATTATCTACGGCTAGAAACACATGTTATAACTCCGATCTTTTTTTTCTCTTATTTTCAAATTTACCTACTTTTGTACAGTATATTTATAAATGATAGAAAGAAATTTCTCACCTTCTCAGAAGCAATTTTGATCTCTTGCTTGTTCCGGTTTTTCTGATTAAATCCACCAACAAAGCTTTAAGAATACTAAAAGACCACAAGAAATAATGTCAGAGAATCATAATGGGCATAATTTCAAAAAAGAATCATATTTTACTTAGTTCCATTTATCATCAGGGAGAATGAAAGCAGAAGAAGGTAACATGCACTTCTCATGTCTTTCTGTTTATGAGAAAACATGTGAAGGCCTTGTTCTAGTTTTCCATAATTTTATTCATTCATTTTCATTTTTTTATTGGTTTATTTGTTAGAGTATTTCACATTACATGTAATTTGTAAAAAAAAATAGTAATAGCATATAACAAAAAATTTAAAACACAGGAAGTAGGAAGAAATGTAATAAGCCGGTCAACTATTAGAAACCAAAATTAATGATGCATTAGACATTTTTTTCCTGTACCTTTATTACCAAGATTGAAAATGCACTCTTTCTTGGATAACTTTCAAAACCATGTTAATCCAAACATAATAGATAAACGTAAGATCTAATTCGTTCAGAGTGCTCAATATCTTCACAGAGTGAATTACAGTAGTGTAACATTGTAATTGTACGACAACAACGAGTTAATTTTTATATCCACGTGTTCCTCATTTTGTGCTTAAAAAAAGGTTGCCACATTTTTTTTTACTAACGAGCTAAAAGTCAAATTATCATTGAGTGAAGTTAAAACTCATTTTCTCCTACATCAAGTCGTATAAACGAAGATAAGTCGTAAGCGAAAAATAAAATTGAAAAACTGTGGCAACACTTTGTTATCAAAACCTGATTGGGGCGAAATAAGTTTATTCTAACAAGTTTTGTCATGACTGTGGGGAATTAGAGCTCATTAAAAAATCAAAATGAGAAAAACGCCAGTTAAATTTTTAAATTGCTAAAACAAAGCGATGAAGTTTGTCTAAAGATTTTATCAACTGCATGCTGTGAAAAAAATTCAGATGGTGATGCTCATTACTTGTTATTGTCTTTTTGTGTTAACTTAAACATATACAACTCTGAGTAGGGCAGCATCGGACAGATCTAGGCTAAGAGAACGTGGAACGCAGGTGCTATATTGCTTCGCAACAACAACAGCGAAGGGTTTGCGCCCCAAGCGATTGAATTAAAACTTTCCTTCAGTGCAAGGTCAATTTGCGAAAATACAATCAGCATCCCCAATGTTACTCTAAAGAACATTTAGTTTCAAAAATACCTGGTGATATATTTCACATCATCTTGCAGTGAAACCATTAGTAAAGATGCCACTATGCATCTAAACAAAAACAACGCAGATGTAAGTCATAAGCAACTATAAAGTATAAACTTTATTCCCAATAGCTGTAGTGAGAAAAGTGATTTACCTGTCATTCATCTGGAATTTACTCTGTGCTTCAAGAGTTCGAATAAATGTCAATAAGAAATCTTCATTTTTCATGAGGTCAATAAATTTTCCCATGGCATCCTTCCATTCTTCGCGTTCATCACACTAAGGTAGGAAATACAGTACTTTAGAATACTTTTAAAAATAGAAAAAGAGATTAAGAAAAAACATGTGCAACAAACAATCAGACCATAGAAATAATTTATTCATAAGTCATGAATTCGATTGTTACCTTTCTTAGTAGCACAAACAGCCACAAAAATGAATGTAAACATAAGTGACAATAAAGAGTTTACCAAGCTTTATCACATAAATTTGTGAACTCCAGAAAACTAACCTCATTATATGTAACAATCTTGTTAACATTTTTAAATTCAAAGGGAGAAACCATTAGATATTGTAATGAAGAAAACAATTATCATACATTTTCTTCCACAATAGGATGAGATGCCAACCCAGGGCATAGAACACGCATTGCATAAGCACGAAAGTCATGATATGGTGGTACATTTTGTTCAACATCTTGAGTTAGATCCATAATTTCTGTCTGATACTCAGCAAATGCTATGAGAACAAGTCAGTATAATCAGTAAAACAAAGATTAAGAAGGTCAACAATTGTCTCGAATTATTTTGGTACTCCCACAGGGGACATGAATGTTAACATTGTGCAATAATATAACACTTGTTAACCCACAGTTAAATGGACTGTTTTTGAGAACAGTGTTGAAATTAAACTTAAATCCTTGAATTCCCGTCGTTCTTCCCTATTTTTGTATATTAAATTATGCAAAGTCTAGGAAGCATGAATACAGTAGTACTCACTTCAATATGTTCTAATACTTTCAGATAACAGTGTAATGAGAATGAATGACAGGGATCACAAGTACAGCATACATTTAAAATTCAGTGCAGTTACATATACAAGATGAAAATATCAAAAGCCACAGATTTCTGGAGGTAGTGGGATTTAAATATTTTGAAATAATTTAAAATTGTCAAAGGCTTCTTCAGAACTTTTTATGTAAACCAATTAATGCTTACACCATAACCATGCTTGCAGGAATCATCAGTACTAACCTTCTTTGCATTCCCTTGCATATTGTGATTCCATTCGGTCCATTCGCAATTGCACCAGTTCTTGGTATTTCTTTTCCTTTCTGTGTTTTCTTCTGTAAAGTATCACAAGAACCACAATAATAATGATCAGTGCAATTGCGATCACGATTGGCACGACAATGGTTACAACGTAAGACATCTTTTCTTTTGTAGCCTTATAAAACTTGATGAAACCAGGATTATACATTAATCCACCTTTTCCAATAAAAACCTAAAATGAAATTTAAAAAGATTCCCCAATATTCTAAAACTAACTGTATCATTTGGATCAACTTATCTACAATTATGTAAGTGGCATAATTCACATAAAAGTGTTGGGATCTACAAATTCTCCAAGAATTGTCTGCCAGTATAGGTTGCCATGCAGATGCAATAAAATTTGATGCAAAAGGGTATGCAACTAACTGAAAATATTACAACTGTGCTATCATTAATGTTGCTTTCAAACTTTGCAAAGGCTTAGTTATAAAAAAAAACACTTCAAACATGCTGGTAGTAGCTGCAGCTATGCTTTGCTCTTTTCTTATTCAATTTCAAATTTATTAAGGGAATAAAATAATTTGAAAGGAATTCTGGAGAATGTGCATGGATAAACGCTTGGATAAGCGCATGGATAAGCGCTTGCTCTGCAGGTACATTTTTATCAAAAATGGTTTAATACAATAAATTGAATACCACCATAGGAGTTAAGTAAAATCTAGAAATTAAAAAACCTTGTGCTGATGTAAATTTAATTCTAATCTGATTTCGTTAATATCCATTATAGTAGAAAGGTTTGTCCAACAAAACTTTTTCTAAAAACATTGGCACTCTGTGGAAAGGAAACAGCAAAACCTTAATGAATCCAGTGTTAATTAATTAACAGAAGGGTTATAGCATTGCAGCTTCCCATCACACATGTAACATTCTTTAATTGGATACTACTCTCAGGATGTCCCCATTAGTTTCAATGCCAGCTTGAATTGCTAGAGGGAAAGGCCATCCTCGTTATTTTTGTGAGCCCAATAATAGTAGCACTGTGTGCTTTAACGTTAATTCAACTTTATTGGCAGCTGTTAAGGACTGTTTCTTTTTGGAATACCAACTGAAGGCATTTCGTTTATCATGCATACGAAATTGTTGTTACATAGTCAGTTACTTTTTTCTCAATGAAGTAGAAAGCATATACCGTATTGTCCGGCGTATAAGCCGAGTTTTTGAGACCATAAATTTCCCTCTAAAAATCAGACTCGACTTATACTCCGGATATAGCATCAAAAAAAATTTTAGAGAAAATTTTTTCTTCTTCGTGAAGTGAAATGACGCAGGGCACATGCTACCGATGTCAATGGAAATTTTATTCGGCATCACAGCTTCAAGCCTTGACGTGTCATAGGATTTCGATTGAGTCGGCTTGTTAATTATCGATTGTCAATTCAACCAACCTCTCAGACGAACGTTCGCGACCTTTACTCTCCTGCGGTTGCTTGAGTCTGCAAATTATCGCTCATACTTCTTTAACTGTACATGTACAAACAAAACTTTAATTTCAAAATGGCAGATGATAAACATGCGAGTAAGGTGCGCATGTAAAACTTGGTAACTTGGTGTGCATGTGGTATAGATTTAATTGGAGTTTATTTGGATATAACTTGCCAAAATAAAGTAGGATATCAGTTATTATCTGTATGAGAACTCCACTGAAAACCCACTTGACTTATACGCCGAATACAGCAAACATGTCCAAAAAATACCTCCAAGTAAGGGGTTCGACTTATACGTGGTATCGACTTATATGCCGGACAATACGGTATTGCAAATTCAAGGCGCACATTTAGGCCATTCTGATTCCACTTATTTTTTTCGATAGCTGCTGACCTGCCTTAACCCTTTTTCATTGGTGTTTCGTGGGTTTTTTTTGTTTTTGCTATTCTTTTTATTTTATTATTATTTGTTTAGCGTTGGTTTTAATTAGTTTATTTAGAATAAGTTTATTTAAACTATGTATTTTGATCAACATTTAAAGAAAGTGACTACACTACTACTACTACTTCCTAACATAGCTATCTATATAACATGCATCAATGACTTACTTCGACTTCTGCTAGTCCAGTAGATGATTTCAGAACTGTGCTTTCAGCAGGTAATTTGCATACAAGTCTCTAAACATCATGCATAAAATATATTCTTATTATACAATATACAAATATATACAAATTCTTTTAACAGAACATCATCATCTCATCCACAGTTATTTAGTGTTAAACTTAATTTTAGTTATTCAACCAAAATTTCCCACTTATTTTCCTATATCAAATAAACGAAAGGCCTTACCGCATCTACGTCTGTTACTGTACATTTTACTCCCCCAACAAAGACTTGTACATCAGCTTTGCTAAGCACAGATAGTCCAGATCCCTAAAATCAAATCAGATAGCACTCAACATCGACAACTGAATGAGCAATTTATCAACATGCATATGTGACCATCCAAGCGAGAAGCATGTCATGATTTTTACTGATATGCCGGTATGCGGATCTGTTTACCAGTATCTCAATTTATAGGCGGCGGTTACCGATCAAATTAGTACGACCGGTAATTATCAGAATTTATTGAGAAGAAGATTGTCAGGAGTTCGGCGCCAGAAGTTCCTTATCAATGAAATGCAGGTGGGGGTAGCAAGCACATTCACTAATTGATCCTCAAATATTATTGCAATAAAACACGAAAAAGATTTTAAGACAGTTGCTTCATACGTAAATATATCGTGAATGAATGGAAGGTTAGAGTGTCACCTTACCTTCGAGTAAACGTCTCTACGATAGGCATATCACATTACTTGCAAAAAGCAGCTGCATTCAAATAATATTATAACAAGCAACTACAATGTTTTTCAATCAGATGAATACGATAAAGTTTGCCTCGTTGTGCCCTTTCTCACCTTCGCTTGCCTTCCTCATCGTCATTGGACGTGCATTTGTTTTGCACATGGTCGTCCTTTCATCGTTATCTCCACAATTTTCCACATATTTTAAAACATTTAATACGTTGCCTTCTCACCCAAAAATTATTTACCTCCACAAGCTTTTAACTTTATCTCCATTGTATTAAAACCTGTTGGTACCTAAATTCATTCGAATCAAGATGGCGGAAGACGAAGGAAGTGGCGAGCATTGTGTAAACAAAACAGATACAATAGTTTATCAGCACAAGATCGGTAAATACCAGCATAGCGGACGACCTATTTACCGATAGGGCGATCCAGGTTACCGGAACATTAAACCGGTTCTATTGTTTTCCTGATCGCCGTACTGGTAAAATTTACGGATAAAAACCATGACATCCGTTTCGCTTATATAAAACAGAACTTTCAAGCAAAAATGAAACAGCTGAATTTAGCTTATTTCAAATAACTTTGTAAAGGAGAAATGTCTTGCAAGAATTTTTGAAAATGCAAAAAGTTCACGTAAAATTTTACTGAAACAAAAATTACAGAGGGAAAAAACGAACATTAGTTCTGCATGGTTTTATGGTTTATTAAAAATATAAAAGCACATAACTTACTGTTAAAATCAAATCTTCTGTTTTAACTTCTAATACATTATTTTTAAATGACGCAACCACAGGATCCTTTACAACGGTAACATTCTTTAAAATTCGAACATTTGCAACTCGGTCCATTTCGAAGCCAAGCATGACAAATATTTTATCCCTACCCATCATAGCCACAGATACATTTGGAGCCAAACAAATCATTTGTGAAATGTTGTGGAAATATGTACAATCCTGTTAGAAAAAAAGGGAAAAAATTAGGCAAGTTAACTCAAAACAAATTCAGCTGCTACTTCTATTTCAAAAATGCAACAGATGAAAAAGATCACATCAGCGATATCTCACTTCAATTATCGATTATCTTTTTCGAAATAAAACTCACCGAAGCTCTGTTGAAACCCATTGATGGTACTGTGAATATCATCTTAGGCTCTTGGATAATGGACAATCTTTGTCCTTCAACTTTGAAAACTTGACCACCGCTATAAAAATTGCACTAGTTTATTTCCACTACTTAAAAATACATAAATAGGACCATCCAAAAAAATATGTTTGTTTCTAAAAAAGGGGATCATGAAAAAAAATATTCACCCGGGAGGCCGCCATAACTTTTGCGTCTATTTTTGCCAATATTTTGCAACTTTATGTTTTGTTTGGAATATTGATTCTAATGGCTAGTGTCTTTTTCTCCTCAATTTTTTGCTCTTGGCCAATCAAAACCCAGAACACAGTCACGAAAGTTGATCTCTCAAATTCTGGCAGCGCATTGAAATCAACTATTCATATTGTAGATTTTAGTTTGGCTTGCGACTAGCGTGCATTTTGTTTTTCAAAATAAAAACACTTTTAATTATCTGTAGCCTAACTTTCTCATAATGGAAATACCATAACCCATCAGCAAGGTCAAAACAGAGAAGCAAAATTACCTCGCAAATGTTCGTATTCGAATCAATTCTTTGTTGGTAAATACACCTGAAACTATAGGATCCAGTTCATAACTGTAACGCAATCCAGCTGGACTCACTACAGAAAAGCCATCAATCAGAACCTCAACATCATTACCAAAAACTTGTCTTCGACGACGACGCAATGAGCTACATACTTTTCCTGCAGTTAAGCATTCAATGTAATTGGGATTTCTATAAGATAAACAGTTGAACAAATTTCAGTATAATTCTTGCAGCGTAAAAAGGCGTTTTCTTTGATTGTCCTCATTCGTTCGGAATATATCTTTAAGAACAGCTTCAGAAAACTAACCATTGCTGCTATTCAGTGGTCTATGACATCTGAAACATGTTGCTCCAGGAAGACTTAAAACTTATTTTATTTTCTTAGCAGTTTTTAGCTCTATTACCTGAGCAATCCAACTAGTTCACATTTTTCTCCAGATATGAAAACCTCAATGTGGTTGCCAACATTAAGATATTTGCCGCTGATGTTCATCTTTGTTCCACCAGAGCAAGGTCCTCTCAGTGGTTGCAATGATAGAATTTTAGGTACCTAGACCATAAAAATGATCAACATCACTATAAGCTTTTTTTCAATGGATGCCATTCCCTTGCTATGAGAGATTAGCCACAAGGTATAAATCATTATCATCATTTTAGCATTTCAGTTATCAGATCTAACATCTGTCAGACCAAACAAATTTATAATCATAATTAGTAGTACTATTGAAGAGATAAAAAGAATGTGCCTGAACATTCACAAAACCATCTGTGAACAAATTAGGTAATTCAGAGTAATGTACCATCTTACTTCACCTGTAAATTCCAACCCAAAGTCCATCACCACAGCATAGGATACACAGTATTTTATCTACAGTATTTTAGTAAGTAAAAATACCCACCCTAAAGAAATACATTTCTTTAGAAAGGCTGCTTGCATTGGTAGCACCAGATTGAACTGTAACCTTCACATAACTGTCGAAAGGCTTTTGAACTTCAGTTGTATTACACACAATCCTAAAAAAAAAGTAATCAGTCTTTTTTTTCTGGTAATGATTATGATGAGAAAAACAATAAGAAAAACAACAGGGAAATATCCCAAACACCTTTAATGCCTAAAGCTTTGGGACATGGAAACAAATTGTTGCATGATCTTTCATACCATGGGACATGAACATCATTTTCACGTGATTGCAACAAATTAAATGCAAATGAAAATGAAAAAATGTTTCCGTGTCCCGAAGCTTAATTTCAAGGTAACTTTTCTTGAAATGGTCATAATAAAAGACACTTACACTTGAGACGTTTCGTATTTTTCTGGAACTATGGCACACACCGAAGGACCAATAGACACAAATACATCTTTGAAGCTTGATCCAAGGTTGCTACCACGGATGACTAATTGGGTGCCTCCAGCTGTTGTCCCTTCTGTTGGAAAAACCTAAAACAGTATATTGTATAAAGTAAAATTTAGCCAGATGCCTCAAAAACTGTTTCTGTGTAAGATTAAAATTTCTAAAAAACGTTTCCCCATAAAGAATGATAGGTACATCAAACTTCCTCATAATTAATTACTAACACTCTCTATTGTGGGTCCTGGACAGGTTTTGTCGATCCAAGAAGCTTCATTAGGACACAAGTCTTTTATACCACATCGCTTGGTTTCCTTGCACCAGCCACACTGCCATTCTTTTGGTGGACGCAAGATACACAACGTACAATCATTGTGATTAACATGACATTTGTAGATGACACCTAAATAATGTAAAAATAACATGCTTCTTTGCAGCAAAGGCGATGACATCAACAGAGCAAGGTATGACTACCATCAGTTTTCAGTTTTCTTCTGAATGGGAAAAACTTTAGGAAGCAATTTCAACCCAAACAAACATGGTGTTATTTTTAACAGTTTTCATATTTCTTTAGATACATAAATACATAAAGAGTTGAACATCTCCAGTAGCACCTGTATTAATACTAATACATGTCAGAATGAGCAATTGAACAATTTACCTTTCACCTGACTGGTATCAATGAAAAAGCTATTGTAAGTAACTTCAATCATCACTGTTACAGACGGAACCTCTGCCATGTATGTTATCTGTACATAAGAAAAACAAGAAGCTAAAGTATCATATAGTATCAAAGTATCTGAAATTAATATACAAGTATATATCTGACAATAAAAAAGTTTAAACTATTCACAATTTACTAACAGAGAATTCGTAATGTTAAACTTGTTTCTGAGGCAATCAGAATGATATGTTTTAAATGATTGAAGACTAAAGAGATTTAAAGCAAAATCAGACATAAAAGAATTAACTTACTTTGGTTTTTTGACAAAAAATCTTCGAACCATCAATTTTTGAAACCCCAATTTTCTTAACTGTGTTTCCATATTTCAAAATACACTGAAGATTTGCAGGAGACTAAAATATTGAGGGAAAAAAGAACACTTATTGTCATTTTAGAAATTAAAACTAAAAATAATGACAGTTAACTAGGAAAGTGGGTCTTTATGGGTAGACACTGCCAACAGGTCATGTGCCTAACATGTTGGTACCAATTATAAATCGTACACCAGCATGACGTCAGTACAATGTCAATGGATCTTTGATGTCCTGTATCTCAGGAAGTGCTCATCAAAACCTTATGACCCAAAACATTATTTTGATCAAAATTTTGAGTTCTATCCAATGGGACCAATTCTTTTCACTTTTGCGCAATTTTACCTCTGTACGTCACGTCAGCTTCAACTTATACAACACTTAACTTGCATTTTCAAGTCCAAACCGATGAGGTGAGTAGATCTAAAACTCAAACAGCTACACTTTTTCATGCACAAGAGATTTTCCTTTTAATATTCAGGCTGACAATACACAAAGCTTTGATGCATGGCAACAGTAAAATAATATGACACATAATACTTCAGTAAATGAGATAAAAAATACTTCTCTAAGGTGAAGCAAATAAAAAACAAGAACACATACTGCAGCTGCTGGCATATTTTGAACTTTCAAAACCATTTCACTGTCACTTCCATGGGGAATATATATTGTTGAGTTTGTCACGACAGGACATTTTTCTGAATCCACTTTCGATATTAACTGCAATTTAAAAGGAAGAAACGAAAATACAATGCATTATTGCAATTCGTTATGAGAAAGTGATTGTATTCATAAATAAACATAATACTGCATTCACAGCAGTGAGTTACAAAGATATCATCATGTTCAAGACAATAAAGGATAACATAAATTTTTATTAGTTTGGTAAATGAAGAGTACTGTATGTTTTACCCAATTAGAATTGCTTGCACATGATGAGCTGTCATCAGTACACTTGTCACACCAGCCACAAGTGAATTTCCCTGAAATACATGTCTGACACCTGAAAAAAATAAAACAAAAGTCAATGGACATACACAAGTGAACAAATCTTGACACCATATATTTTGTTTGTTTTTGAAAGTTTGTTCCTTCAGTTCAAAGAACAATGACCGAAGTACACATAAATCTTTATTCTTAACTACATTTGTTACTCTCTAACTAAAAAATATAATTTACACAGGACTAAGTGCTCAAGCCATTGTGCTGTGAAAAGGAAGATATCGGTGGGAGCCACAGTCGCATCTGCACTTACATTTTAAGAGATAAACAGTTATAAACTGTAATAGGCGTTGTAACAATTTCCATTTGATCATTTCTTGTGATAAGCTTGAGTTGAACCTCCACCGAACCTAAAGAATAAGTTTGCATGATATACTAAAAAAAGAAATAGCTGCACACTCACTCGAACCCACACCTTAATCTGCTAGTAACAGAGCAAGATTGTTAATCAACTACCTAATTTGGCAGAATGCTTAGTTTAATGTCATACAAACTTGCCAGTTAAATCTCTCATGAAACTCTCTTTAAGTACCGCGTGTTGCCACCTTTTGAACTACTCGCCCCAGCATGATATTTGGTGGGATAAAAATGTCAATGTTAACTTTTAACACATTCCTGAGATTAAATTGAATTGCCTGTCAGCAGTTTTCCCCTTCGGGAAAGAACACCTGTAGCCTCACTAAATACCGTATTTGTAGTATCTATTGAAAGGTGTATATGTAGGATATGCTACTACGTGTGCAGTAATATGGGTTCGAATCCCATGTGGTTCCACTTTTAGATAATACTTCTCTCATGAGTCATGACTATGATATGAAGCACTAATTTTTAGTGCACTGGAACACTAGTATAATAGTAACGCTGTAACAATAATTATACTTCATCAATCTATAGAGCAAATAAAAAATTAAAACAATTGTTAGACCTGCACATTAGCATTTGCAAAATATGTAGTTGTACAGGACAAAGCAAAAGAATACTAAAAAACAATATACCATTTTGTGGATTTAAATTCGGAACTGTTTTAAAGTCAATTTTATCACACTGGAAACTGGAACCAGACACTGTAACAGGAACTTGTTTGCCATTTACTGAACATTGATATTGAACATCCATTGGAATATTTTTAACTTGAAATGTTATCTAAAATAATAAAAATAATAATAAAAAAAAAAAGATGGAGAAGCAAATTAACATTATCAACCTAGTTTAATTAATGCCTTCTGAAACTGAAAAAGGCAAAGCATTGAGAAGTGAAGTGTAGGGATGTGAGTGAAGTCCCAAAGTGATTCTAGGAGCTTAACTGAGGATGCTTCACCATTCTCACAATTTCTAGAGACTTCTCACGTTGATTTTACAGAGCTCATTGGAATTCTTCTGGACTTCAAGAACAGTCCATTTATCTCTAAACTAGTGAATGTCATAAAATTAAATTAGGAATCCTGCACCTGTCTGGAAAAGTGACAGGTTTGTTAGAAGTAAAAAACAGGAAACAAAAGAAAAGAAAAGAATTCCTATCATTTCAACAGATTTAAGTTTTGTTAATTCTGACAACACAACATACCATTTTCACTGAATTCACTGAAATAACATCTGGTGTCACTGAGGTAACAGCCGGGCAGAATTCTTTTCTGCTGTCAACAAA
Source organism: Stomotoca atra (assembly GCA_036873935.1). Classification (NCBI taxonomy): domain Eukaryota; kingdom Metazoa; phylum Cnidaria; class Hydrozoa; order Anthoathecata; family Pandeidae; genus Stomotoca; species Stomotoca atra. The sequence continues at coordinate 22,085 of JAYJMG010131864.1, forward strand.
TCTACTAGAATGAGATGCATTTTTGCATTCTGTCTTTAAGGAGCATCTAAAAGGATGATTTGCATATTAATATGATATACATTAATATATATACCTGTAGCGCAGGTGAAGCTAGGATGCTAGGATCGATTTTGACATGAACTTACTTGCTTTCTAGCGTGCACCAACCACAAGTTGGACTACTTAAGCAATCTTGACAGTTTTGACGAAGATTGCAGTCTTTAATGGCGACTCTGACCAACTAAATATATGCACAAAGAATTTAAAAACCATAATTATAATGCACAAGAAAAAAAGTTAGAAAATAAGTGAACAAATAATAATAACAAAATGACACCAAGGGATAATCTACGCAAATTTAAATCTACAGCGAACTCTCTATATTACGAACCCCCAATTTAACGAACTCTCGCTATAATGAACCATGTTTCCTCGTTTTACGCTGACTAAAGTCTCATAAAGTCTCTCGATATAACGAACTCTCGATATAACAAACTTTTTTTGTGTCCCTTCGGGGTTCGTTATATCGAGAGTTCACTGTAATTTCAATATAGAAAATTTGTTTGTTGGAAAATATCAATTGAACAACCCATAAAAACGTTCCAAATGAAAAACATCTAAAAGGACCACATTCTCCTAGTTTGTTTGGAGCGCACAAATAAATGATTATCATTTAAAAATCGCCAACATTTGTTTATAAAAAAAAACACACAAGTTTCAAAATAATGTTTTCGTTCTACAAATTTTTGCAGCCACAAATATCTATCAATATCGTTATCAATATCGTTCTACACAATTATCTTCTGAGTCCCAATGGCCTGAGACCCTCAAAATTATTTTGTTCATTGTGCCAATGTAATGTTGACATTTTTAACTTGTTCAGTGCATAAATGTATTGTGAATAGAGCATTGGACTTTAGACAGTCACACACTGGCATTTGTAATATTTTAGACCTTTTTTGCCATATAAAAGTACCTTAAAACATCCACAAGATTTGTTGAATGTCAAACTGTAAAATTTTAAATTTAAATTTAAAGGCTAGAACGTCTGTAAATGGGCACAATTTTAAGTTGATCCCTAACATCCAAATAGCGAAAAAGCCAACTTAAGGATTTGAAAAGGCAGCAAACAGGCTGAGATGGACCCAAAATTTTAGATATAATATTACTACTATTTTTTCACAAAGGAAAACAAAGTCTTACCATGTTGTCTGATTTCAGAAGTATATTTTCCTCCTTTTCATCCATCACAATTTGAGAAAAGAATGATCGACTGCCGGAAGGGAGAGATCTTTCACCATACTTATACACACTTGAATCTCGTAAAACCAACTAAAAAAAATTAAATCCAGAGCAATCAAGCAAAGCAGAAAAGATTTTCAGTTGTTAAAATATGAGCAAACACAAGGAAAGATCAAAAGCATCAGATGGACAGTAGCAACACATACCTCCAGTAATGAATCTATTCCTGATAAATACAATGCCACACCTCTAGAATGACTGTAACCAAATATTGTCTGAAGATCATGAAGACTTTCTGTATAAACTAACGTGCCAGGAATCACATCCGTTGGAGCGATGGTTGCTGAAGTAGGTGTAGTGGACTGAAAACATAAACGAGACCTTCATTAGTTCTTTTCACATTTAAAATAATTCTATACCATTTTTTCAAAGGTATGCGAAGCAGATTTTTATAGCAAGATCCAGAAAATGTGGACTCGGACACCTTCCACCCTCTAAAAGCAAACCGAGGCCAATAAATAGCTGTCATAATAGTAGAAGGTTTGCACGTGGTCTGAATCAAGTTTTGAAGTCAAAAAAAATATTTAACCAATCAAACCAACAACATTACTATACCTGACATTTCACTGTATTGAAAAACCACTGCACAGTTGGAACTGGCTGGCGTTTTACACATTTGTCCACGTTTGCCTGTAAAGCTGTGTCAACTTCAGACAGCCGGAAATAACAGATCGCATACTTCTTGGTTAAGGCACTGCTTGCGAACAATCCAACAATTACAATCTCACCAGCAGCAGCATTTTTAACTGAACTCTTATTATCATCTGATAGTCGTATTTTTGTAGATGAAATAAGTATTGGGTATTCTTCATCGTTTTTTTGACATGAAATTTGTTGTTCAATATAATTGTCAAACTGATCATTAAGCACATAAGTTCGTATAACTTTAGAAACATATTGAGATGATTTAAGAGACTTTCTTTGAACAGTCAAAAAATACAATTTGTCACTTTCAAAGAACGAAAATTTATAATTGATAAGGTATTGAGCTCGATTGGTATTAGGTATTACTAAGCGCTGATTGTATGAAATATAAAAGTCCTTCTCCTTTAGTAAAGCCTTTGGGTCATGTTCAGTATTCTTCATTCTTCTACCAGCAAGAACACTTGAAAGCTTTTCAACGTCTTTTGTCAAAATAGTAAATATAGTTCTACCAACAAATAATCGATTTCCATTCTTCGTTGGAGCTACAAGAGCAACTATGCTAGAATTAGGATAATTGCTACTGACTGACTGAAAAGATTTATATTTTGGTAGTTCCTGTAAGGTGTCTAGGTCCAAGTATTTACAAACACCTTGGTATAAAGTGCCGCAAGTTAACAATGCTTTTTCCGGCTCTTTCACAACCAGCAATATTTTATTATAATTATCAGTCATAACTCTTATTTGATCTTGTGTTGAGTCAAAGCAGATCAAATTTTCTTCCGTTGCAAGTATACAAAGTTTGTTGTCCCTTTTTGGTCCACTAACATATGTCTTCTCTATGTCAAAATTTTGATTTAATTTATAAATGAGATTTTTTGCTCCCACATAAACGTAGTTTTTATTTACAACAACATTTTGTATGTCTGTGTCAAATATTTTTGAGTGCTGACAAAAGCAAGCACTTATTGAAATCAAGGATAATATCAATTCAAACATCTTTCGTATGCAGGGATTCATCTTGTCTGTGAATTGTATATATCTGAAAAAAATACCAAAATAATTAATGTGTTTCATTAGCAGTTTCTACTAAGTTTTTTCAGTATCAATGCACACAGTAAAACATACATCTCAAGTGTTAGCATTCAAGCATTCAGGCTAAGGAGATTATCAAGCACTTTATTCAATAGCATACTTAGTTCAAACTCATGGGTTTTCTGTAAACTCTTAACCAGTTTGAGTTCACTTCGCTTCTCATATAAACCACCTCCAAATGTTATCTAATATCCATTTGTCGAAAAAGCATGTTCTCCAGATTTTCATTAACAAAATAGTGAAAAATCCCCATCAATAACAACAACTTACAACTCTCAAATATTACATCAATTTTAAGATAAATAATATGTGACCTACTTACAATTAATTCAGTGAGCACCATTAATTAATTGCTCATAAAAATTAATTAATCAATCAATTAATCAAAAACTATAATCAATAGCATATCAGAACCAATGCAGGACCAAGTATTTGGTAAACAGTACTTCCACCAGGAATGTTCAATTACTGACACCTGAAATACATCCATGCATGTGAAAGCAGAAAGTGATGATGATTGCATGTGACAAATTTAAAATTACAGAGCTTTCTGTCGAAAAACACTTAACAATATAACTTTAGCAAAAAAACAACCGAAAGTTTTCAAAATAAAATAAGCTTTCCTTCTGAGACAAATGCCTTCAACTAAGAAAGTAGGTGTCCTTTCATGATCAAGCCAAAACTCTCTTAATCACAAATTTAAAACTAAATCATCAGCTAAAACAACTGATTTCTACAGATACAAGTTTAATCTTGTTAAAATTAAACATGAGTAAAATCAAACGATTCGATGTTCTATAGAATACACAAATATGTTGATGATCTTTTATTGATGACTTACTTAAGACACAGCAGAAAAACTTTGAAACAATATTTCAACTCAATAAATAAATTCAAATAAATTATTTAAATGATATAAATGTAATAATAATAAAATCAAAACATTAATTAAATAACGATACTGAGAAACCTTGACGTACACAATGATTTAAATCTTTTTATAAGGCCTGCAAAAACTGATCTTTAGCCATGCAAAAAAGAGTAAAAAAAAACATCACAAGCATTATAATATTATGCAACAAAAAACATTAAATCAGAAAGTTGCAATTTTCTATCTGTGCATTACAATTGAATGATTGCAAAAACAGTTTTCAACTCTCTTTCATTTATAGCTAAGAAATAGTGATACTATTGCTATTCATAATAAAAATATGTAAAGAATGTGAAACTGTCAACAATCAAAATAATGAGGAACACATTCAAAGTGTACACATTTACTATCGATATCGATTAAAAGAAACTGGGCAGGTCAAATCTTTAATTTTGTTCTATGTGAAGCAAATATTACATGTCACATTCAAACAAAAGCTCCTTCACACTGTCCAATATCTAAAGGGGAAGAACAAGAGTTATCCTGAAAGAATTGAGTAATTTATAAATGCCACCATTATTATCATTATAGAGACCAAATATCAATACCCTGTTTTTAGAATTTTTGACAACTCCTTTTAGACAAAATGCATGCTTCAAACCCTGAGTCCTGATTTCATAATATTGGCAACATTTGCAGGTCAATAATATCTATTGGGCTGTCACAGACAAAAGCGTCCACAACTGATTGCTCAGGAACAATTTATCTAAAACATGATTCCTTGCGTCGTTCAAGTGCCTCATTAAGAAGCTCAATCCAGAGCCAAAATAATACCTTTTAGGCAAAATCATTTACAACCAAAATGGAAAACAATGCAAAGGTTGTAAGCAGCTGTTAATAATACTGTAATCAGTTTGGAAGATATGACACATCAACTGCATTCCAGTGATGTCATAATGATATAATAGATTCATAATAATTGTGCTTTGAAATCTCTAGAGATCTTGATTCAGTGAATAAGAGTCAAAGCTGCTGCAATGATATAAAAATTAGGATCTAGTCCTATTTTGGAACACAGACAGTAGTGTTCACCCTTACTTGCATATGTCACTGCATGTAAAATTGTTTAGAGACATCATTTTTTATCAGACGAAGTTAACTTGCTTTAGAATCTATAAAAGATGTAGGCTGAGGCCTCTAACTTTTGCTCATTTCATAAAGCCCGCAAAATATGCTTGAAAATAATTTATCTTAAATTCAAGTTTTATGAAAAATTATGTTGCATGAATTATTAGACCTTTTGTTTTCTCAGAAATGTACTTCAATTCTATTTTTAGTTTTGTTTGTTGACACTCCAGCACAGTATAACTTTTCTCAAATGAGTAAATGAATTGATGAAATTAATTTCACACATGAAGTGAAAATGTCTGAAAAATTTCTTATCATTTTATATTTATAATATTCCTGTAGGAAAAAGCATGAAAAATCCTAGAAGAGAGCTGAGGTTCCAAAAATCTAAGTAAATTGATTCTATGTACGTACCATTTTACGATTTCGGCATGATTAAAGTCACTTCCCCTTTTAACGGCTTTCAAATTCTACCGGTAAAAATTTCCATCCCGTTTATAACTACAGAACATCCCCCTATTTCCCCCAACATTTTTGTTTTGCTTGCGCTGCCATGTTCAATCCTTTTCTTTTCTTGAACTAGGACTTCTGAGCACAGGCTAGAGTAGTCGTTCACGATTTCACTGCTGTTTCACAAGTTCTACTAAACTTTGTGCATGCACCAAATTTAAAGGAAAATTCAAGCGGAAACTGTACTCGCAATGTGCTCTTAGAATTCAGCCTTTGTTCACGATTCCATATCATATATACAACGGACATGGAGTTCTGAATACAGACGAATAATTCAAGATTTCAACCGTTAACTACAGAATAAGGGTCCTTCCACAAATGATTTTCATGATGATTTTTTGATATTGATATTTAGTCGCTAAGCTGTGAATTCCTCACCCAAAGGCCATAACGGCCATAATATTAAAAACAAAATTTGATTTACTGTACCCGACGATTCTTGTGCATGCATCGTTATCATGTGATTTTAAGCAATAGAAAGTTGCATGTAGGCCAATCCAACCTCGTTTTAAGTGTCTTTTGCATCCATCAGCATAATTTTCCCTGATTTTTTCTTGATAAAGTATTTACGCCAGATGCGATATCCCATCAGTCTCCGAGACTCAGTCATCAGTTGTGTTGTAAAAATGGTATACATCATGGTACATGTGGTGTGTATTCCTTAAAAATTATTATGTTTTATATCGGACGTTTTGCTGCCACAATTTGGAGATGATCCCTTATGCATACTACAAAATTTCTGATAAAAATATCATAAATCATCAAACATATACACACAAGGGGTGAGTGACTTATCGATTTTCCCACGGTTAGAGTCATAATGATGCTTTTGGGTAGGTAGGTCAATTGCTAGTGACGCTAATTTAAAAAAAAAATTATATCGGTTTTATTTTCAGGTTAACAATGAAAAAGAAAGATAAATACTTCCGAATGACTACTGACAGGCTTAATGACCACGATACCACAACTTCACTTTTTTGGGAGGAGCTTTTTGTTTTGTTTTGGTTCATTACTTTCGCCCATTTTTATTTTAAGAAATGCAACAAAAAGCCAATGTAACACTTTGGCATGGCTAATTTTGAGTCATTTTCTTTGTTGTTTCAATATTTTCCTCTCGGAACTTAATAGTTATTCCAGCTGCAGTTAAATTCTTTGATTTGCAGGAATTACAAGTGTAAAAAGGCCTTAAAAGTACATTATGAGTTTTATCATACTCGTGTTCATTATGGAGTCATACTGGACTCACGAATGAGGATTCAACGAGACACGCGAACTCGCAGTACTCCATTGACAGTTATATCTTGCTCTGTTACCAACAGGGTGAGGTAGATGTGAGTTCGAGTCCTTTCACTATTTTGTTCAGCCAACTATTTGCCACCCGAAGCCAACTACAACTAAACAGAGTATTTTGTTGCTCAAACTGAAAAACATGAACATCACTGATAAAAAACGTCACGAGAACGTCTTAAAAACGTCACTAATCTAGAACTAATCCCAACCAAGATTCACAAATTCAAACCATCTTTCGGGCTGATTTGAACCCTAAAGTTGCTCAAACCATGCACCAACCTTTCATTTTCTTCAACAAAACATTTTCCGCGCTACCATTTTTATGGAAATCTCTAAAATAATTCGAATAAATTAGCGTATTATATACTTGGAAACGGGATGATGTCATCGAAAACTGTTGCACAATTATGCTTGCCGACAAGCATAATCATGCAAGTTAAAATGGCACACTGTTAGTGAACACAGCCATAAACTGAAAAGATAAATTTCTCATTTTTTTCGCTTTAAGTTTGAGTACATGGTTTGAATTGGGGTTGGTTTTGGTTTAAGTATCAGACACGTCATAAGTTAATCAAACCGAAATAAAACGGTTGGAGTTAGTTTGCTGAACAAAATAGGCCCTTACTATTGTCTTAAAAGTACATCTAAATTTTTCACATTGAAAAAGAAAGACCAATTTCAAATTCTGTTGCAGAAGAAACCTGATAAGTTTTCACTGCAAAAGGGTGTGAAGAGAAACCAATTTTTTTTGTCATACCAAAGCGAAACATTTCAACATTTAGAGCTTCTCAACATACTCACAAATCATGATGACAAGTTTGCCTTCCTTGTGTTATTTTTGAATCTCTTGGAAACTGCAAGTGCAACTCGTTATCATTAATTGCAGCGTGTTGATGAGTTTTTAATCGTTTCCAACTTTTGGCTTGCGTCTGTCATCATTTGTTGTTTATTAGTGGTGAATGTGATATTAGGTCCAAGGAATCTAAAAACGCAAAATTCTCTTCCTGTTTGGTTTTGTTTTGATTTTCAAAGTTATTTATTTCTCTGATTATTTATTTACTTTTATTTACTTTTGTAATATTACTGTTTACGACTTATACCAGCGGAATGTTGAGAAGCTCTATGTATATTGCGTTGTCAGGATTCCCGACATCCTCTGGATTTGTTGCACCCATCATCTCACAAAATGAAATCATTTGCAATGCCTTTGCAATGTCAATGTCTTTTTATCATGACTTACTTAAGACACAGCAGAAAAACTTTGAAACAATATTTCAACTCAATAAATAAATTCAAATAAATTATTTAAATGATATAAATGTAATAATAATAAAATCAAAACATTAATTAAATAACGATACTGAGAAACCTTGACGTACACAATGATTTAAATCTTTTTATAAGGCCTGCAAAAACTGATCTTTAGCCATGCAAAAAAGAGTAAAAAAAAACATCACAAGCATTATAATATTATGCAACAAAAAACATTAAATCAGAAAGTTGCAATTTTCTATCTGTGCATTACAATTGAATGATTGCAAAAACAGTTTTCAACTCTCTTTCATTTATAGCTAAGAAATAGTGATACTATTGCTATTCATAATAAAAATATGTGAAGAATGTGATACTGTCAACAATCAAAATAATGAGGAACACATTCAAAGTGTACACATTTACTATCTATCAATATTGATTAAAAGAAACTGGGCAGGTCAAATCTTTAATTTTGTTCTCTGTGAAGCAAATATTACATGTCACATTCAAACAAAAGCTCCTTCACACTGCCCAATATCTAAAGGGGAAGAACAAGAGTTATCCTGAAAGGACTAAGCAATTTATAAATGCCACCATTATTATCATTATTGAGACCAAATATCAATACCCTGTTTTTAGACAAAATGCATGCTTCAAACCCTGAGTCCTGATTTCATAATATTGGCAACATTTGCAGGTCAATTATAACTATTATGCTATCACAGACAAAAGCGTCCACAACTGATTGCTCAGGAACAATTCATCTAAAACATGATTTCTTACGTCTTTGCCGAATGTTTATGATTCCCGGTAGTCAGATTCCCGACATTCTCCAGGTAAAGATAAAAGTCAAAAATTTAGAGCAGCCAGGCTAGATTCCCAGGTAGTTGAACCCTTAACAAAATATATAACGGAAAACGGTATTGTTTTTGAGCGAAGTTCCCCTTTAAGGTTTCCATAGTTTGATAAATACACTGTTGATGAAGAAAATATTTGTTTTAGTTCATAAACCTGATTTAGTTTAGAACGCTCTTTGTGGCTGATATCAACGTGGTGATAAAAGTAATTATTACATCACAAAAAATTTAGTTCAATCTTTATCGAGGATCTTTGTTAAGGTTAATAACCCCCTGGAATCATAAAAATAGCGAAAGTTAATAGAGCTATCTGGGGTGTAGAACTTATCGAGCACAACACATTTTAAATGGAAGTTTAATGCAAAAATTATGAAAATCAAGTCACGCAAAATGTTTATTGTATTTCGTTTGGCCCAGGGGAAAATGTGGCCTGTTGATCAATTAATGATCTTTGACTCCCCTGATTTTAATTGTTTACAAATTTTTGTAATTTCTGGCTATGTTAGGTTATATAATACTGGATCCCTATTTTGTGTCATTCTCAATGTAAACTTCATTACCGTAAATGATCGATTAAGCCCCCGGGGGCTTATTTGTCAAAATCAGTTTTGGGGGTGGGGGCTTATTCGGG
>JAYJMG010131865.1:0-14155 GCA_036873935.1 Stomotoca atra
TCCGCCTCAAAAAAGTAGAAAGTACTTCTACTTTTTTTTCCGTCGCAAGCGGAGTAACTTTTCCGCCACTGAAAAGTATCGAGCATTACTGCGCATGTGCAGCAGCGGAAAATTCCGCGCCGCGCGGAAATTTCCGCCTAGTGGAGAACAGCCTTTAAGTTTTTAAGTTTTTGACGTTTGACAAAATACAGCTACTGAGATTGGTTACACGATAATGGTTCCATTGATTTCATTTACACGTGAATTCTGGATTATTGAAGCCTGTACCTAGAATTCTTTTTCAAGTGGGTACATAAAGGGCCAATAAAATGTTACGCCAAGACCGTACTTGATCCCGCACTTTTTGTCTCAGACTTGATTTAACGATGTTATATCAGATCTGAGACAAAGGGCGATGGGTTCGAATGTGCGCCGAGACACTATTTACTTTATTGTCACAAATTTTCGCGAGTCAAAAATATTTCGCGGGCTTTATTTTCGTGAGTGGCCTATATAAACGTTTTTCGTGGGGATTTATTTTCGCGAAAATTTGTGACAATAAAGTACAAGATTGGTTGATCTTGAACCTACCTTCTCCTCTTTTTTCACCGTCAACGTGTGAATATGCATGGTTGCGAGAGAAAAAACACGCCAACCAAAAGTAAAAAACAACTGTGACTGCCGCAAGGTTCATGCTCTGGTGAGCTATCATGGTTTTCACATTTTAGATATCTTTCTCGTTCGAACCACATCAAGGAAAATCAACTCTTTCATGACACACGTGTCCCCGCCAATGCATTATTATTTGACGTAAAATATTCGTACCAAAAAGTACCGTTCTTCTTTGACGCTTCTTTGTTCGAAGTGTTTTTACTATCATGCCGAAATATTTTTCAAACACAACCTGCAAGTTTAAAACATGTTTGGCATTCAGACAGCATATGAGTTTATGCAAGTTCGTGTCCAGCCTCCCACAACCACGTGAAACTTTATTTTCGAATACCAGTAATTTGAAGAACATTTTTTAAACACGGTACTTATCATGCGGTTAAACTTCTATTTTAACGTCCAGGGCGTCTCCGCCGTCCAAATATCAGAAAGCGGAAAGAGGCCCTGGGGAACGGGGTTGACCCTTCTTCTCTTTTTATCTAGGAACGATTGGTTTATGACCAACATCGTTTTTATTCGAGGGCATCGTACTGGGACGTGTTTATCATGCTTTTACAGTATAATCCCGATAACTCGAACTTGGGATAACTTGAACCATTTTCATCAGTCCCTTGGCTTAATACTTCTTTATACAACCTTCGGATAATTCGAACATTCGTTAACTCGAACCATTTCATCGATCCCTTGGAGGTTCGAGTTATCGGGATTATACTGTATTTTAACACAAGCATTAATAATTTGCTTTTAAGATACATAGTGATAAGGAACACCCATTCTCCTTTAACGTATCCACATCCCTGTACAGTAATGAGCTAAGAAATAGGTGAATGGGACTCAGTCCTCAACACAAATTAAGAAACAGCATGTTTTTTTTCTTCTGGTTTTCCTCTTTCATCTCATTATAATCTACACACAGGCAAGAACAAGCGCAGACAAATAATGAATAAAAATGTAGGCAGACTATGGACACGTAAATCAACCCAATATTTCAGGGCGTTCCCAATATTTCAGGGCGTTGTAAAAACTATCTCAACGTTAGTAGTAGAAGCAGACAAATTTCAAATAAACGATAAAAACGGTGAAAGCTGGAGCCGGAAACCAAAATATGGAACCAAAAAAATATATATTTATACGTGAACGTATAACAAGATGCGATAAATAAAAACATGATACTAACGCTAAAATGTAGCACCCAATATTTCAGGGCGTACACAGAACGATTAGTCAAGTTTACACCCAATATTTCAGGGCGTAAATTGAGCAGAAAATTCATATATACGTACTCCATATGCCCACTATTTCAGGGCGTTTCACAATCATAAAAAATATAAACACGCAACATGACATCAAATTATGGCACTTTAAATAGACTGGATCCATGGTTCTCAGACACAAGCACACACTATCAAGAATTATCTCGTCTCTCATGAACTTTGCTCCTTCATGTTGAACAACTCACTCGGCAAGCAGCCGTCCATACCGGGGCTAAACATATTCGGGGGCATTTGTTGCACATCCGGTTTGGTTGGCACCCATCCGGGATATGTCTGATACAAACTCGAACCTTGTTGGGGTGGCCCGGGTCCCCAAAGATGACTGGTATTGGGTACGACTTGTTGAGCAGCAGGTGTCATTCCCCAGTGATTAAAACCTCCATTTACTCCGAGAGTTGTAGGCACCCCGTATGTTGGAAAGCTCTGTGGGAAAAGTGGTTGCTGGACAGTGGGCGCTGGTGCTGGAGCTGCAGGTGTGGTCCACAAGCCGCCAAACGATGTGAACGCATTCGGCACAACTGACGGTTGGATAATTTGCGAATTTAACGGCAACGTTACGATCGGAACACTTCTAGAAAGTGATGCCGCTTCTATTGCTTTCATGCAAGTGTCCTCTGAAGAAATCTCGGCAACAATTTGAGCATTATAGACAACACGACCGTTCATAGCTAACCAAGCATTTTTCGCATGCGTTGCTGTTTCATATCTTACATACACCGAGCTACCGATCACACGGAAATGAAGTAAGGTACCAAACTGTTGACATAGAGCACGGAGTGGCGACGGATCAACCTGAAACAGAAGAATATCGGAAATATTGAGAACGTTAAGAAAAACATGGTACAAAACCCTATGCTATGTCTTGGACCTGAAGACTCGTGGGTTAGGAGTAAGAAAGAGAATACCACATCGATTCCTTGCACAATTAGACAAACAACTAACGTCATGGTAGCCTCTTGACTCTCTCACATTAAAAAAAACATTTGATCATTTTTCACGTGAAACAAAATAAAATAAAATGAAGAAGAATGTAACAGAGCAGATTAGATTTAGGCATTCCATTCAGAAGACTTACCGCTGAGCCTATTCCCTTCAATATCAACCAACTCATTTCATCAGCCCTCATTTTCGACATATCAGACGCATTCAAGCCTGGTGGCGGCCTAACAACCATTAGCGGTTCTTGGCTAATAGCTGGCGTAGTTGTTACAGCGGCAGAAACACTTTCGAGTGGTTTGGTAGGATGCGGCATTGGTAAAACCGATGGTGCTAGTGGTAACTGAACAGGTGCATTAGCCACAAGCTTACTAGACTCTTCTGATAAACTATTCATATACAATTCACTGTCCACCTCATCACTTGGTTCGCCTCGCGAGCGCCAAGGTACACCTGGCTTAAATTCTGCAGGTGTAGGTGATAACCTTGGCGCAGCAATTACGCCCCATTTAGCAGACACTGGATCGACCGTTTGCACTGGAAATCCTTTATCTTTGGTGTCGTCAGTGGGAGGAGTCGTTGGTTCACTATTGCTAGCTGAAGAAGTCTGAGTCCATTGCAGTAATTTCGATTTAGTGGGACCCTCAGATAGACTGTTTGCGGGTATCGGAGCTTGTTGCAGTAATCCAGATAAATGCATCGAAGCTGAAACACTCGGGGTGGGTTCAACTTCTGGGGCTTGTGCTATTTGTTGAAGGTAACGTTGTATCATGGTATTCGTAACAGCTTGTGATGAAACAGAAGATACGGGTGCATTGTAAGAAACAGGTGTTACAGACGGAGTATCTTCAAGTCCTAATTTCTGTAAATGCATTTGAGCTAATAAGACAGGATTAACTGGTGGTTGTAAGGTCGTCCCGTTCATGTGTTCAACTGATTCCTTAACTACAGGTGGAGCTTGAGTATTTTGCGTTGAGGTAGGTGGTTGAATCGGCGTCTGATGCGTCGCAGGCCTGGTACCAATAGGTGGTATAGTCACAGAATTTTGTGTCAAGTCCATATTACTACTAGCTTGAGTAATCGGTGCTTGCTGCGGTGGACTAGGCCTTTGCACTGGTTTTTGCTGAGGTCCTGGTGGATCTACTACAACTGGTGCTTTACTGCTGACTGGTCTACTAATTACTTTATCTATAGGGGTCGGCTTGTCGGTAGATGCATTGGGTATTAACCGGAGGCTTGCTGGTGGTGTTGGTAGAAGTCCATCACCTTTATGTTTTCCTGGCGCATCAGAAGAAACTACAGATTTCGTTGCAATAACTGGTTCAGTTGTTGCAGTCTTTGTGTTAGTGGAAGAAGAAGTAACGTTAACGGGTGTGGTTGTTGAGGTATTCGCTTGTTCGGCTAGTTGCATTTGCTGAAGTTTCCGTCTTTGTTTCCGGTTTAGTTTCTGCGGCGTGGTTCCAGGGGTTGACGGATTGCTAGTATTGCCATTGTCGTTGGACTTTGAAGCGTTATTCGCAGGTTTTTGTTCCGATGGAATTTGTTCAGTGCTGTCAACATTCATGAGAAGGTCACCTAGAGAAGGTACGAATGACAATAAAAACCAACAAAAACAACAACAGCAGCAAAACAACTGGTTCTCCAGAAACAAAAAGAAATGCAAAGAAATCAGACTTCAGCAACTTTGTGGTGTCAATCATTACATGGGTAGCTCAGAAATCAAAACAACAAAAACAACAACAACAACAACAACAATAACAAGATACAAACAAACGAAGTAAAATATCGAGTTATAAAAACCCATGAACCCTTGATCGGGTAATACACGATACATCAACAGAGTTTGTTTACAAAGCACAATACAATATGAGGCGTATGCAATTAAGAACAGCAGGTGATACAGTAAAATATTAGAGTTAACACAGTTTAAAGGAAATCCGAAATTATTTCGAGCAATGGATTTTAGCTTTGTTTTGAAACACTCTTCTTTCCAAAAATAAGTTTTTATAATGCTCTTGTAAGTTAATTGTATCTAAAATTGATTTTTTTCTTCAAGTCAAATTTTCGTTTGTTTACATTGATGGTGAATTCAAATTATGAATTTCGGATTTCCTTTAAATTTAACAAAGAACCAACCCTGAACATCAAGGTAGGGTGAAGAACGGCAAAAGCTACTTAAACATGAGACCACTCGAAGTGAATAAAAAATAAACGATACTAAAATACTTACTGACTGCGCTTTCGATAATTCCGTTGTTATCTCTTAAAGCTTTTTCTGCATGATCTTTCTGCAAAAAAAACAAGAAAACATCTTTTTCACAAAAATGAGCATTTACATTTAAAAAACATTGTCCCGACCTCTTACTCAAGTTAAAATGCTAAAATATACGGGTGGAATTTAGTACCAAATCTGTATGCTGAAGCAAAATTAAGTAAGTCCATAATAATGTTTGAATATATAAAATATAATGCTTTGAAGGTAATTCGGTCAAAAATCATTTTTGAATGATTGGAAATTCTCCAGTAAAAAATTATTTCAGCCAATACATTTCAGTTCTGAGGATAATGTAATAATGTAGTAATCAGCATTTCATCTGCATGAAATTTTTAAATGGATATTTGTAAAATTGTTAATCAACATAACAATGCCAATCATGACCATTGTCATGTCTCAGAATCGGCGAAGCACTTACGCGAAAACCCTGGCCATGTTTTCTTCTGGAATATCTTATTGTAAGATCGAAGAACAACAGACAGAGACGAAATCTCGAAGCCTCGGTCATTGTGTTAAAAAAGCCGTTCTTAAGTTGTTTCGCAATGGAGTCATTTGAGAATTAAAAAACTTCCACATTGTAAATATATAGCAAAAGGTCACTGTGGTCACTGTGAAGGAGTGAATAGAGATACCTTCCTCCACAGTAAATTTTTAACGATTTTGCCCACTGGTGGATCAAAGTAACTGGAACGGCTTTTGCTTATTTATAACCTTTTTGCTTTATTTGTTAGCATTATTTTAAATGGATGTCTACCACATTTCATTGTCAAATGATGTTTGACAGCAAAAAAATATTTTTTTCCACCGGAACGTTTGGTTAATGACCAGTCACTTCCAGTTCCAAATTAAGAAGCTCATTCGAAATAACAAACGTGAAAAATCAACAAAGTGGAAATATACGTCGAAGACAGCAATGAAATATAGCAGAGGGTGACAGTCAAGAAACTTGGATTATCTTTGCAACATTCTCTAATGTTCTTTTTTTCAAACAAACAAATCCCTAATTGTGTTATGCAAACAAATAATTAAGACCAAACCATGACAAACAGTTAGACAAAAAGGATAAAACAACCCAATTTTACATTTTTATTTGTTTGAAAGAAGGTGTTGGTTAATTAAGATTTCCTGAGAGCTTCTTACCTTGAAACCCATGTCCAGCAACTGCTTTAAAGCCCTATTCGTCCATGCATTGGAAGCATCCGACTTGGACGAGGCTCCTGTAGCAGTAGCACCCACAGTAGCTTTCTATAAAATCAATGAAAAAAACAAATAATAAGATACCGTGGAGGAGTGTATTTCTATTGAATATCGTGTCTTGTTTCAATAGAAATACACTCATCCACAGTGACTTTTTAACAATTTTGCCCGCTTGGTACAAGTTCGTAAGAGAAGTGTGATGGGTATGAAATTTAACGCTAACAGAAATACAAACAAGTTTTTTTAGAATATTGGACTAAATTGCTCAGAGGATGCACTTTTCATTGAAATTGAAATATCTCAAGATCTCAAGATGGCGAACGAGTTATATTAAACTTTACAATCATAGACAAATATTGAAGCAAATTAAAATCTAGACTGATTCTCAAGATAACAAATGAAATAGCCTGATGAGCAAAATCATTTTTCATGCATACTTTCACCATAAAATCAAAGACAAATTTTAGTTGGAGAAATAATTTGCTACTATTGATGATTGAATTCTCAGAACATGGATGCTATAGTTAGCACCGCTTAATGCTATTCATTAGATATTCATGCCAGCATCTTGCCTTGGTATATCAGGATTACCAACATAATAACTTGATTAAAAACACTCTATTGATACATGTACACACTTACTTTAGTTTTCATTGAAACCGTGGTCCAACCGTCTCCATCATTACTCTCCTTCTCTTCTTCATCCCAATCTTCAGAAGGTGCAGCACTCTGTAACCAACCCGTAACTTTCAAAGTGCTGTCAACTTTGTTATCAATAGATGGTACAGTTACATGTTCAACATCACTTTCACTTTTGTTCACACGATTCACATGTAATTTAGCTTTATCAGAGTCACTATGGTAACTATGGAAACTACCAACAGGTGTTGTCTTTGGCTTAGCACCGCCAGTGTGCGGAAAACTAGTGGTATGATTTTGTGAATACGAGTCTAAATGACTTGGTCCACCATCAAAACTATCAAGACCAGCCCATGACGTAATGCCAGGACTGCCAGTTTTTACAATAGAGTCCACAATATCAGGCTTAGACTTAATCAAATCGTTCGTGGTATTTGATAAAGGAATGTTTTGAGAGGAAGTTTGTACAGAATTGCTATAGTTACACGATGCACTATTATTACTGATATTACCATTTCCATCTTTATTCGCAGTTGATGCTATACTACCACCCCATTGTTTAATAGCAGTGTTACCACTGTCCCACGTGGATCCAGTCAAGCTAGCACCCCATGACGTATCATTTGGGTTTGACGATAATAACGTTCCTGTTTGATTAACTAAAGGGGGATCACTGGGTCCAAATAAATTCTTTGCTGTAGACGTTTGCTTCGCGTCACCATTAATCACTGTATGTTCTTTTGTTACTTCACTTTCAGACAAGTTTTTTACACTAGAACGTGCAATGCTTTGTTTATTTACATCCAAATCCCAATCCTCTGAAGCTGGGACGCCTCCCCAAGAAGAGTCTGTTTTATGATTACCATTAAATTCACTAAACGATTCCTGAGGCGTAGTCGTATCACTAATATCTAAATCCCAGTCCTCTGTTGTTACTACATTCGTATGCTCAGTACTACTATCAGGCACAATTTCAGTCCATTTGGATGCCTCTCTGAACTGATTATGTTCGTTGTTATTATACAATGAGTATTCCTGTTCTTTTCTAGGTACTTGCTGTTTCATTTGCTGTTGCCTTAAAAACCGAGGTGGAACTTCTCGTGGGTATTTCTGTTGTTGCTGTTGATACTGTTGGTACTGTTGCGAACGAGCCTTATTCTACAAAAAAGCAAGAGCATCAACTTCAGACAACCAAACATAACACATCATCCGGCTGAGCTTCATCAAGAAATATCCGCACATTCCTTGCCATGAAACCTTAGGACAGTAATATTCCTTATTACAGATAATATGTCACTTATGACGTTAATTATGTCAATGTTAATAATTAGATTTCTGAGTATGCAATAAATCTGTTAGAAAGGGCTAGTATCGTATGCTTTTAAAGATGACATTTGAAGGTATAACAAAAGCTAATTCAAAATGGTGCAGGGGCTGCTAGAGACAAAACACATGATTCAGTTGCTGCTAGAGGTTAACACACAAAAAACTGTTGTTTTAGACCCTGGAATTATGCTTTGATGATAACTTAATGTAAAACGACAGCAGGAATCTTTCACCCTGCACAGGGTTTTAATTTTACTTCATATAATCACAATCACAGAAGTTTCAATAGGTCAATCACGCAACTACTACCTGTCTTTTCTGATTCAATGACCTCGTGTTACTACTTATGTCAATACGAAGGAGGAGACACTAATTAGTACAGATCTACACAGCAATTAAAAATCAAACGAGTTTACAGGGTCAACAAATAACAATGCACAGCCTTGTTATGATGCAACACACACACACACACACACACAATCTACTGACCTGAGTCTTCTGAGTTTGTTTTTCCAGCTTTTCTCTTTCTTCCCGTTCTGAAAATGAAAAGTAAACATATATAATTATAATTTTGTATTCCATGCAACTAACATGAAGAAAAGGAGTAACAATGTCTTTGACACTGATTTAACGCGACCGGCTAAGTCTGTAATGTAATTAAGCTAGAGGTTATGCTCCTCTAAAGAACAACTCACATGGAGCAGTTCTCCCACTTTTATTAATACCAAATTTTAAAAACCTATGTGAACAAAAAAGAATCCTATTTCCTTTGACAAGTAGTGAAAAAATGGATGAAAATAAAAATTTCACAAAGCACTCTTCACTAGTGACCCCCTAAATTTTGTAATTTGACCAGAGTAATTTACAAGAATAACTTGTTTTTCAGGGGGATATTCTGAGCAAATTCTTAAAATTATGTTATGCTCTATTAAATTTTTCACCCCCTGATCTCTCTATTTCTCTATTCTATTTTCTCTGATTCCAGGGGGTATTGAGTATAAAAATATGTAAATAACTATTATTGCTACACCCCCTGATGCTTCTATAACTTCACTGTATTTTCTGTTATTCCAGGGGGTATTGACCTCCCTAATGAAGTCTTAAATTATTAAACTTACTAGCCAGCAGAACTTAAGAAAACTACATAAACAAACAGAGAGACATGGATGAACAAATAAGTTCGTTCAGTTCTTTCATTGTGAAATCTAGCATTTCTAAAAGAGCTCTTTAAAGCTACACATGAGCACTTTCACTTTCAACTATGTAGTCATTTTATTAAAGTTGATCCAAACAACCGAAGAAAAAAATAAAAATAAGAAAGTGAAAAAATTTAAGAACAGTAACTTCGAGAAATACCTTTTGCTTCCTTCATAAGCTTCTGTTTTCCAGCTTTTTCTTCTGCTTTCCTTCTCTTTTCTTCTTCCTTTTTCCTTTGTTCTTCTTCTTGCGATTTTTTGAGTCGCTCTTGTCTGTCCTTCTCCTTCTGTGATTTCTGTTCCTTTTCTTTCTCATCTCTATGAACAATAAAAAGTAAGTCAGAGTTGCTTTTTTTGAGCTTTAAAACCTAAGTCACTCACTCAAGTTTAAATTAATCAAAACAAGTAGAGTGAAATCAAGTACATCATTCTAAAATTTTATGTTTTAATATGAAGCAAAATAAGGAATAAACACAGCAACCCCAGGAAATGCAGAAAATGTCCTTTGTGTAACAATTGTCTATTTAGAACAGACAGTGAAACAAAAAAATGTTTTGCTTATCATAAGCCTGGACAGCAAGGAGGAAGAGGAAGTAAATATGAGACACCTATTAAGATAATTAAAATGTATCTCAGTGAGGAGGGAAAAGTACTTTCCATACATTAATTCATCTTGTTCAGTTCGAAATCATACAGATATAGTTCTCCATCTCAGATATTTTCAGTTGGAAATAACATCATATGGTTGCTAATGTTTGACATGCACACATACAAACACACAATAAAGGAGGAGAGCACAAGAGAGAGAGAGAGAATGAAAAGAGAGGGCACTCGTTTTCTCAGCTGTAAAGGCCTTCATTTATTTTTTACCATTGACAAGGATATTTTTAATAGGACATGCCATTTCAAAAACATTCCATAATCTGAGAAAAAGACAATGTTCAATGGCTTACTGTCAGTGATTGTATCAAAATTCCAATTAACTCGAGGAGAAAACTGCTGTGTAACTTCCTGAATATTTTTTCCCAACTTACTTATTTATCATACTTAATATCTGTATTCAGCAGTAACCTAGGGTACATCAAAACACAGTAAAAAGCCCAAAGAGATGCAAAGTCCAATTTAAAGTCCTAAATTTAACCCCATGCATTAGACTTATTCTGCTTAGTTGATCATAGAATAATAAGACAATACCTTTCCTTCTTCTTACGAGTTTCATTTAGTTGTTTTTTCTTATCTTCTTCATTTTTACGAGATTCTTCTTCAAGTACCTGCTTACGCTCTTGATCTTGTTTTTTTCTCACCTAAGACAAGAAAAAGAAAAAGGATTTTAAAAGAGAAACTTCACAAGAACCTGGTTGTCCATCGTGATGTAAAAAAACAAGAGCATACCTGCTCTTTCTCTTCGTCCTTCTTTTTCTTTTCTTCAAGTTCTTTCGCTATATTAGCCATCTCAATCTCTCTCCTCCGTTGCTCGGCTTGTAACTGTTTCTTGTTCTTTGGTTTGGGCTGAAATTGAAAAAAATAGGAGGTAGCTTTTCATAATCTACTAGTATCAAGGGCATGTATGCATCAACAAATAATGCATTTTCTTCAAGTATTTCTATAAGTCGAGCATCTGCAATACAGCAGAAATCAGATCGTTTAAATGAAGCCACAACAACCATTCTTCAACCCCTCCTGCATCAAACAGCACCATCATACTAAAATTTAGCATCAAGGTTGACATAACAGAGTAGAGCAAGTACTACAAAGCAAAATACAGGTATATACAATGTCCAACCTAAAAAAAAAGATGAATCATGCTCATCATGATCTGATTTGTTTACCTTTTCCGTCCAAACAAAACCAATAGTGTTGATCATCTTGTTTACTTTCTATTCTCATCCAATAAATAAAACTTTTTCCCCTATTTTTTCTGCAAAAGTTTCAAGCATGAGATCAATAAAGAATTGACGGTAAATTTTCTACAACACAATTGCAAAATCAAATTTAAAGACCATGCTTCGAATAATTCACATTTCTCGTCACAATAAAAAAAATATTTTTCAACATTTAGGCTCTAGACTGTGTAATTCCACGACTAAATATATGCAAAAAAAGTTAGAGCGAAAAACCATGTGATAAAAGAAACTGCATTTTAATTGTTTTCGCAAATCTTTTTTCGCCAGTGAGTTGAAAAAAGTTTAACTCACTCGCGAAAAAAAATTGCGAAACCAATCAAAGTGCTTTAATATTGACCACATGATTTTTGCTTGAACTTTTTTCGCACTTTTTCAAGCGTGGAATTAGGCCTTAAAACTATGCTTAACAGTCTCTCCTGTGATGTGAAAATCTTTTGATATGGAAACTACTCAGAATTAAAACAAACATCTTGTAATAAGCAAAAGACGATGTTATACAGGTATTAATGTTATATATTTTAGAAAGAACAGTTTGAATTACCAGAAACATACGCAGTTATTTTGAATTACAAATGGTTAACATGGCAGCAGCTTTGTAGCTAACCAAAAAAACTAAGAATTATATTTAATGTTCTTTACAAACAAGGCTCTGCAATACATAAGAAATAAATAATGCCACCTAAATCCATAGTGATAGTTCAAAATGAAAGCAGGGGTGTGATTCGGGCGATATAACTTTTCCGACTTATTCTCACCAGGAGTTTTCATCTTGAAACTAAATTGAGGGTGGAATTTCAACCCAGAAACAAACTGGAAATTTTCATATGAAATTATATTAAAGCATACCTAATGCTCCCCAGCCTCCCTAGCAGACAACAAAAACAGATTTTTAAATGACAGGATAAATCTATGCAAAAGAATATTTCCTAAGACTAAAAAAATTCCAAATAATACTACTTGAACAAATTTCAGTACTTTTCAACGCAAAATAACTCTGACAAGATTTTAATTCAATGGAATTCTCTTTAAATTATTAAAATCTCTACTTCTTAAGAGAATTTAATTGAACACAAAACTTAAGCGTTTAATATAAGCTCTCTTTGACATACTTAGCATCACTTCCTTCAACACATTGAGAAAATGTTCAAGACAGCCGATGCTTACAAATCAAGACATATATAGTCCCCAAAAATAGTCCACAATACAGTCAGATATCTGACTCGAGCTATTTAGGATCAAATTACTGATATATACTACTTCGATTGGACCACTTGAAATTCAAAACAATCAGAAATCAAATATCCTTAGCTTTAACTTTTGTATTGCCACAAATCAAATCAAATTGCCGAGACAAAAAATGACTATTTGCTTGGATTTTTTTGGAGAAGTCAGAAATATAAAACTCAATGGGCGTAAAAAATATTTATTAAAAGACCTCTCTACTTAAGCAAAACAAAAACACGAATGAATGAGAAGAGGAATGGAATACGTATGAGTGAAATCACAAATCATATAGGGTATTTTATTCTAACTTTTTTTTTTAATTCTGAACTCCTCTCACAGCTGTATCAACTCTAAAGATTCAACTCTAAAGATTCATCTTGGATGCTCAACTACCAGAATGGTATCCACTTTTGGCTGTCCTCTTCCACGAAACTAAGGAAACGGATAAAAATTCACAAAATTCTAATTCTTTAGAACCAAATAACTCATAAATTTCTTTCTTACGGTGGTACAATATTACTCATAACAACTTTTATCTCAATTAACCAAGCAAGAATAAGCAAGAATAAACTATCTACGGAAAATAAGGCTGAGACAAAGATGCCACTTTCCCAGGTGTTCTTTTTCCTTGTCATAAAACTAATAGCATAATAAATATCATACAAATTATAGGAAGAAAGAGAACACTTCACTTTCTTGAAAAATGTCGCTTAAGCCAACAAATTGAAATAAAAAGCATAATAACAAATGAAAATAAAAATAAATTTCGCTATCTTACAAATATGATCAAATAAATAAATCTGTCAGTTAATCATTCTAAACTGATAACAGTCAATAATAAACAGAGTTTGCTGGGTTCTTTAAAAGTAATCACTTCTTGATCTTAATTCTGAAGAGCATTTTGCGCAATTATTTGAAACTATTATTTGCTTTCTCTCCTTTCCATACGTTTTCTTCTATACAGAAAATACCGTCACCACATGTCTAACTCTTAATTCTCATCATTTGGCAAAATTTTTAGGTTATAGCATAACAAACATTAGCTGACGCATGCAGCTTACAATAACAAATATCTTGACAAATTCTGACAAAAACAGCAACAAAAATAAGGTCAATAAAAGCAACAGCAACAACCACAACATAATGAAGAACAAAAATTCAACAACAACAGTAATAACAACAATCACGACAACAAGAATACCAACAAAATGAATGATAAAGACTGCAGTTAAGTAGAGACATAATATTCCAACTAAACTAAAATTCATAGAACTAGAGATGGAAGCTTATGTTCACAAAATAACAACACAAGTTAGGATTTAAAATAAAGAACAAAAAAAAGCATGAAAAAAAAACAATCAGAAACCACGAAAAACTCTGCCTTTTAAATTTTTTATTTCAAATATTTTGTTTTAGTAGAAACTTTATTTCTCAGGAGAATCCTCAAACAATACAATCTAATTTAAAAATATACATCTTAAACCCCTCCTTTTAGTGATCACAAACACACATCATTAAATAGATAAGAAGATCTGC
>JAYJMG010131977.1:0-13841 GCA_036873935.1 Stomotoca atra
TGGTCATTTGGGACCAAATCACGTGACTTTAAGGGGCCAAAAAGGGGTGTTTCGCCCGGATATTGCCTGTATACCTCAAATTTTCGAAATCTACACCCAAAAGTTGATCAAAAAAAGTTGGTATGAATTTCTCCATCTTTTTTTGCGGATTGTCCCCCTCCAGCTCCCAGACTATTTCATTCTCTCATCATTATTCTTGATGCAGGAATGTCAAAAAAATGGAAAAGGGTATCTTCTTACTGTCATTTACATTTGTAATTCTTAGTATTCCAATGTTTATCATTTCTTTTAAGGCATTAGAATATTTGGTGAAATTTATTGTACGATCGAGATCTTTGTCAGAAAGGTATGCATTTTTTTGAGACAACTACTTGGAGATACACCTTCAGGCATTTTTCCGAGCACTTTTCTGCTACCTAAAAACGGTAGTACTACTCAATCTTGAATTGAGTTCTGAGACAAAATCTCTCTTTCAAGAAAAATGAAAGAATAAATTGATACAATCTAGAGAAAAATTAGAACCGAACACTGGAATGTGATAGTTGTATCAGAGTAGCAAAGTATTGTGTCAATTTAATAGACATTTGAGGTTTTGAGAACGCTTTCTTAGGTTTTGAGGTTTCGCAGTGACCCTAGGTTCCCAACTGACTAAGGATAAACTCAATCTCACTAGGAAAAAGGTAGTAGCTGAAAGTGCTTGGATGAATCCCTGGACTACTGTGTGTTATTATGTCTCGATAATACTTAATGGTAGATTTATTCATTTCATACTTGCAAATGTTAGAAAATTTTGTTTTTCCTCTTCCTCTTAATTATCTTTTGACAAAAACAATGTTTAGTTTAAAATGCCTTAAAAGTCGTCATTCTTTTCAGAGCTGCTCCTGGCAAAGAACGTCTTGAGTTTGAAGCATCGATTAATAATTTGTTCTCCAGTATAATGAAAATGATGAAAATAACAAGTAGTCAAGTACTGCCTTTGCAGGTAAGATCTGTCTGAACCACATATTGTATAAATATGACCCTCTAACAGAGTTTTATTTTACGATATCTGAAGACCATGCTTAACTATAATTTATTGTGGGCGTATAAGATGTCTTAATAGTTCAATGACTTTATAACTGATATCCGTAAATGACCAGTTAGCAATTATGACCTGCTTTTTGGGAAAATTAAGTCAAATATAGAAGTCTATGGCTGAAGAAGTGATCTTAAAAGACTAAATCTATTATTGTGAATTGATATCCATTGTGTCCAACACCTGGTGACGTGAACAAGAAACGATGGAAGAATTATATTTCAAGTTTTTTCATAAGTTGACGTAAGATGAACGTTCTTTGCTGTTTAGGGTTGTGCATTGAAATATATTCCTGCTGTATTTGGTGATCTACTTGAAGTCTATGATGCATCACAATTAGGGTAAAACTTCAACTTTCACTTGCTTCTGAATTGAATTTGTGCTGCAGTTTAGATAAAAATTTGTGTTCCTGGTACATTTGACTTTAGACTTTATATTTGACTTTAGATCTTTTGTTCTATGCCTTTCTTCCTTGTTCATTTTGACTTAAGATGTTAAAAGCAATTTCCCATTTTGTGGCATCATTTCCTCTTCTATGCCGAAATGCTTTACTCTCTTCCTTTTGCTACTATTTATGTAGGGTTTGAGCATTGTGGGAGGACATAAAATTCTCAACTGATTGCTTCCGAAATTTTGTATTTGGGGTTTTTATCAACAAGGTTGTCCCAAAGCACAAAGTGCAATAGCATTCAAATGTTTAGTGTGTTGCCGCTACGTATAGCGAATTCATCATGATATCTTCTGTTGGATGCTTCTTAAATCTATATTGAATGTAGGAAAAGAGACACTGCCAGTATTGCCTATAATAGTAATATTTTTTTGTGTCCTATGTTGCAGGTACTTTGCAAGAGATCTTGTTGAAAGAATTCCACCTGGAAGATTGCAAACTCAGAAATTGACATGCATTCATCAACTAGTCAAGTCACCGTTGTTCTTCAATCCAGGTATGAGAAGATGAAATGAATGAAAATATGCGAGAAAACTCTTGTTAATTTTGGAAATGATTATGAATTTTATAATTGTGTTACGTGTCTAATTTGAAGGCTCCGTGCTTGTATCATGGCTAATTGAGGTAATAGCTTATTTTTTTTCTGGGATATCATAGCCAGTCGCGTTGTTATCAGGCCAATGATTGTTGGACAGTTGAAGGCAAGCATGGTAAAGTTCGAAGAACTCAAAGTTTGTGCTGACATTATGAATGAAATGCTGTCAAGTTATGACCGCAATGAAATGGTAGGATTTATTTTTGCACTTATGAATGATGATTTTAATTCTGACATGTGAAGACAATCTGTCACTGTTATCTAATTCTACTCATATTCTTTGCCAATCCTTCTACGCTTAGCAGAATTATCTGATGCATAACACAATGAAGATTGATTGTTAGATTGTTTTCGAAAAGTCATACAGAAACGGATGATTGATTATCATTTCTATTACTGACTAAGTCTCCATACCTTAGTGAACTTCTTCACATTAAAATCAGATTTTTTCCTTCCATTTTATGGTGGACCATATAATTTCTTTTCCAGGGTGACACCGATGAAGATGTGGCGTATGTGGTGACAGATTTATTCAGATGCATTGTCCAAACTGTTATAAGAATGAACTTGTCCAGTCAGCTTGTGGTATGTTGTTCTCATTCAGGTGTTTACTTTGTGCAGCATATTGAATCGATGCCAAAACAAAATTGGCATTGTGGAAAACTTTTTTGAGAGCATTTTGTAAGAAATATATTGCCAACAATGCCAGGTAAATATTATAAGTGAATATGACATTAATAACCTCAAAATGTTATGCAGTATTGAAATTTGAAAAGTATAATCTTTCCTGAAAGGCAGAAAATGTGCTCAGGAATAAAGCTTGCTTCCTTTTCAGAATTTGTTTGATCGACTCTTTAACTGAAGATAAAATAGGACTGCAGTTATTTGTAAAAAAATGTTTTCGACATTTTTTAGGGAAACTATGTTGCCTTTATTATTGGCATGTTGGATTTAATGAAAGATGAGCATTACAACTTGTACATCTCATCATATCCTACAGATTCTGATCTTTTGGATGGCTTAATGGAATTGTTTCTAGTATTTCGTGAATTTATTAAAGATAATATTTATTCGAAAGCGTGGATTTCAATGACTATGATACAAAATAAGTAAGTGCTTTTTTAGTCAACAGAAACACGATTGCTGATACCTTAGACTTAAAGTTAACAGTTGCTTTTGGTTATGGTGTTTGTATCAATAAAAAAGGAGGTGGTCTTAGGGTACATTCGTTTAGGAGTCTTCTGAATCTTCTAAACATAACAAGTTCGGGATGCGGGATGAACTGAACGCTGAGTTAAGGCGCCTAAATCGACGCGATGTGATTGGTTCATTCGAGCATTGCAGTGGTTTCATTTGAGCAAGAAGCCAATCAAATAGAACTTAAAAGGATTAGAAGGTTTGGAAGGCTTTTAAACGAATACACCCTTAAAAATACGTTTTACTAAAAATTGGAAATAATACCTTGACATGAGCGTTAAAATGTAGTTCGATTTTTTTTAAACATTTTTGACAATTGAATTTGTTGCTAATTGAAGCTGACACAGAGGAGAAATTTACTTTTAAGTTCCAAGTGCTTATATTTGAGTGTGCTTGTACTTGGGTTGGTCTTTCAATTGGAATCATCTCCCTTATTGCTATTTTCATAAACATATATCTGCCTTACATGTCTGAGTTAGACTCTTTTGTATATCACATTCTTTTTTCTTTTTTTCTTCTTTAGTGTAATCCTGAGAGCCTTGCAATACTTCTCTGAAGCGCTATATGATCGATTTTTGATTGGCGACAGTTTTCAGTTTCAAGTAAGTTAGAAGAATAGGGTTTCTATCTTTCATTGTGCCTATTTTCTATTTTCACCAAAAAGTACTGGGCATTATGTGCCTAGTTTGCCCCATAGTTTCCTATGAAAATCCTTGCGAAATATCTATCCAATGTGATTGATCCCAATATTTTTATGTTTCCCTTAGAAGCATGATTGGTGAGCAAAAGGGTGTCTCACTTTTTTAAGTTTTTGTTCCCCATATAATGCATTTCAAAGGCAGCTATGGCAACGCAACAGGATTGCAAAACATAAAAATTAGAATATCTCAAAAACCGCTGACATTTTTAAAAAAGTGAGACACCCTTTTGTTCTCCGTGATCAGCAGCAGCATATGGTGCAAAAAGATCGAAAAAACTCTGTAAAATTTCGACATTTGTCTCTTTAAAGGTTAAAAATTAACGTTTTTTGACAACAAAAACGAGGATGTTAAATAATCTTTCATGTTTCAAAATAATCATGACTATACAGCCTATTCTTTCATCTTTCAGGGAAAAAAATGTTTTTGTCAAAATTCGCCATATTTCGTTCTCAATGGCAGAAGCAAATATGCGCAAAAAGGATATCCTGAGTCCTTAAATTGCAATTTATGGAGAAAAATATTGAATTAAGAATATATTGTTAAAGCTTTTATCGTAACATATAATTTATCATGCAGGTTCCTATTTAGGTGTTATTTAATGTAATTACTTATGGTTCTTTTTGTTTCAGCTTTGGGACAACTTTTTCCAGTTAGCGGTGGCTTTCATTACGCAAGATTCTCTGCAACTGGATGCATTCTCAGAAAGTAAAAGAAATAAGATTTTAGAAAAGTAAGTTTCGATATTTCTTGTTTATTGTGCTTAGGTGAAAAATTATTTCTATTTCTGAGAAAGGAGCATTTCATTTTGTTTGTCTTCATACATCACTACCAGCATGGTATCAATGGCTGTTTGATATTTATTTCAGATACTCTGATATGAGGATGGTAATTGGAAACAAAATTGTAGATATGTGGCAATTGTTAGGTATTGTTCAGTTGTTGTTGTTGTTAAATTCTCAATTTCTTTCTGGGTTGTGATGGTGTTATCGTTTGTTATTATGTAGATAGAAATAACTTGTAATAGATATGAAGAAGAATCTTTTCGAAAAGGAAATATTAAAACAATGCTTGCTACTGGTTCATCTTTGAGCCCATTCCAAATTTGTTTCCCTCATTGCGTTTAAGTATGTTAAGCATGGGGTCCATTTGAATAGATGACTTTATTAATGATTCTCCTGGAAAGATAGCTAGTATTTCTAGTGCATTTATCTGTACTTGAATCAAGCCATCTATTACGATACCGATAGGTCGCTATAATTTTGTACACTGTTTCATTAGGCAAAAACAAAATTCGTTTGATTCAGAACATGGTACGACCATTTTTGGAAATGACCTTAATTCCTGAACCAAGTAAGTTTCTCCTTCACCTCAATTTTTTGATTATTGACTAGTACTAAATATATTTGATTCCATTAATTTTACCTTCTGTTAAATTTCAGAGCTACGGGAAAATACTATCCCTGTCTTCTTTGACATGATAGAATGCGAATTTAGAAATCACCAGCATTTTAAGCAGGTTTGTGTATTGCATTATGTTGAAAAGTATCAATCAATTTTATGAATAACAATTACCTAGAACACATTAGTTTTATTTATCGGTGTGTCAGGTAATGGATTCTTCACCATTAATACCTGCTAACTTTGGAAGGAAATTTTTTGACCCATAGGTGGAGTCTGAAGTGATAATGCACCTTGATCATTTGATTGAGTCGGGTATGAGAGGCGATGAAGAGTATAAAGAACTGTTCTCACAAATGTAAGTTTTCCTCAAACTCACTCATATTTCCTTCAAAATTAGACATTTTTGTTGGTGAGAGAATAAGAGATTTTTCATGTAATTCTTTACGTGTTCCTTTTTTTAGATTGACCCAAAAATTCCTGAATGAGAAGGTGACAAATCCCCGTTTAGCAGAAGTGGGACTGATTTTTGTTGAAACTATATCCAAACTGCTGAGCCGGTTGCTGGATTACAGATCAGTAATTTTGTCAGAGGACAACATAAACAACAGAATGAGTTGCACTGTCAATATTCTTGTAAGTTTTAACTGCTTTTGTTTTTTCAGAGTTCCCTTAGAACTTTTTTGTTTTGCTGTATCAGAATATCCGAATTTTTCAATAAACTTTCAGAGCTTGAAGAAAAAGTACTTTCAGAAATCGACTGATAGTCCACTCAAAATTAAATAGACAAAAAAAGGAGGTAAAAGAAATGAGTTGATCATTCCTTTTATTTTTTTATTTTTGTTAGAATTTTTATCAAGATATCAGGAGAGAAGAAATGAAAGAAAGGTAATGTACATTAATTTCTCTCCGGCTTGTTTGTTTGTTTGTTTTACTTTGTTTTGTTTTGTTTTTCTTTAATCAAATTAGGGAACTTTTCATTTTCGCTGGTGAAGATGCCTTTTTCAGGGGAATTTTTTGACTTTATTTTGTGGCATTCCTTAATTGATTTTTCAATACATTGTGTCACCCCTTCCACTGCCCCACCACCTTTGTGGTTTTTGTCCATGTTACCAACAGGTTGATGTCTATGTGAAAAATTCTCTGAAAAATTGTTTTATGTTGATCATTATTTCTTTAGATATTTATACAAATTATGTGATCTTCATCTGAGTGTTGGCAGTTACACTGAAGCAGCTTTTACTTTGTTGCAACATGCAGAGTTACTTAAGGTGGGTGGGCACATCATAAAGCACATGTACCATTTTCCTAATCATTTTTTCTTAAGGTAGATTTCCACTAAGCAAATCCTTGGTGCTAAATTTTCCTGCAACATGATTGGCTCAAACTGACCTGTTGAAAATTTACAGAATTCTAAAAAGTGGAAATGATTTCTACTTTTTCACAGCAAAGTTATTTCTTGTGAAAATATTCACTGATGTATTGATTTTTCTTCGTTTTGATGTTAAAAAATGTGTCATCAAGTTTTTTCATACCCTAGTTTATTGCCCGGTAGCCATTATTAAAAAGGTCATATAGCTAATGTGGCCTATTCTTTGGCTAAGAAGTCCCTGCCGACGGGCCTACATTTCACGGTATAGCACGTCGTCAAGGAAAATGGTAGTTCAGAACGCAGACAGAGTCAATTTGTTTATGAAGAAGAAGACATTACAGTGCTTTGTTTTGAAAATACGTGCATGTTTTTCTTTTCTCAATAAGAAATCATTGCATTGCAATCTTACTTTATACCTTACATCGCCAGTTTCAAGTTTTGTAAAAGAAGTTAATATCTTTTATCCATTCATGTTTTTCTTAAATTCCCAACATATCGGGAAATAAATACAATATTAACTGTTTTTTTATCTGTATCGCACAGACCTTGCAAGCTTGATCTGTACTTAGACCTCGGGCTATATTTCTCGCTACATATCGAAAAAACAGTTAATATTGTATTAGAAATACACTTCATATGAATACTTTTTCGTGCTGAAAAATTAGATCTCTTAAGTTTTTAATTAAAAGTTGTGTATGCATTTTTTAATATTTCAAGGTTTTAAATTTTTTAGTGGTCTGACGAACCATTGAGCGCTGCGAATACAAACATCACTTCTAATCGATATCAAGCTAAAACTCAACGAGAGTTGAAAGAAAGATTATACAAAGAAATTATTGATTATTTTGATAAAGGAAAGGTACGTGTTGCATTTATGAACTAGTTAAGTGTTCACTAAAGCTTGGTTTCCACTGTCACTGTGAGTTAACGTGAGTTTAGTGTGAGTAAATTTTGGTGAGTTAATTTCTTAACTCGCGTTAACCAAGTGGAAATGTGAGTTAAAAAATTAACACACAAAAATAACTCACCCTAACTCATGTTAACTCATGGTGGGAACCAAGCTTTACATGTGTAACCTGTTACTTAAAATTGTCTTTCTTAGCAAGTTAGTTAAAGGGGATGTAAACACAAAAACTTAATTTGTTCAGAAAAGTCACAATGTACCAAAAACTAATAATTGTGTACCTTCAGGAAGAAATATCCAGGACATAGTATATCCTTTGTACGGCAATTGTTACAGAATTAGGAAAAGGCTTTCCCAAAACCGCTTTCTAATCTAACTTCATTTTCTAAGATATAATTAAACATCTAGCTTGATTTGATTGTAACAAGATATTGGCTGTTTAAAAAGTGCCCTTGGTGTGTTCAGGGCTCTTTTACCAATGTGATGTTTGTTTTCTAACAGATGTGGGAGTATGGAATCAGTCGATGTAAAGAACTGGCCGTGCAATATGAAACAGAAACTTACGATTATATACAGCTCAGTGAAATATTGGTAACATCTTTTAGTTTTATTGAATTCAAGTATGTGCGTGACGTAGAAGGTCACAATATTTTAAAATGTTTACCGACTCTACGATATTGAATTTAAAACTTTATGGCTATTTTTCCTTAGGAAAAGCAAGCTAAATTTTTTGAAAATATAATCAAGACGGTTGTACGACCTGTACCGACGTATTTCCGTGTTGGATACTTCGGCAGAGGTTTTCCAACATTTTTACGGGTGAGTTCTCATTTTTGGGATTTTTTTTTGTCTCTGCTTTTTCTGTATTATTCCATATTTAATGTGCCGTGATATTTGTTTCTCAAAATTAGTGAGGTAGAAAGGAAAAAGAAACTGGGTAAAGATTTATGTTACTTTGGTTCTTTTTTAGACTAAAATGTTTATATACAGAGGAGATGAGTTTGAGACACTTGGCGATTTCTCTTTGCGACTGCAGGTTCAATTTCCTGGGGCACAAGTTAGTATTATCTATTGTAGATGTTGGACATTAAACTGTTTTTCCGTTAGAAATAATCTTGGGATCAATTTCACCATTTGGTATTTTGTGCATACTGATTGAGTTAAGGAAATTATTACAAGATTACATAATGAGTGGGGTTCAAGTCTCATTTGCCTTTCTCATTCCACTGTTGTACAGAGTGTGTAAATGTCAGTTGACACATAGATGGAGGACTTTTCTGTGACCAATGATATGTTTTCTGTGTTTCCAATGATATGCTCTCTGTGTTTCCAATGCAAAGGGTGTCAAATGTTGTCAGCAATTTCA
Organism: Stomotoca atra; assembly: GCA_036873935.1. NCBI lineage: Eukaryota > Metazoa > Cnidaria > Hydrozoa > Anthoathecata > Pandeidae > Stomotoca > Stomotoca atra. The sequence continues at coordinate 9,057 of JAYJMG010131977.1, forward strand.
AAGCTATAATTCTAATTTGTTATTTTTAGTTCATGAAGTCTCTCGTTCAACCTGGCCCTGAAATAATTGATTCTATTGGACAATGTAAGAAATTGATCTTTATTACAGCTGATCTGTCCTTACGATTTGATAAACTGACTGATCTGTTCATGCTTGCTATCTTTTGCTATCTTTTGGTATGTTTTGATGATTTTGCTTAACAAATGAATTACCAACAAAAATTTTTTTTAACTACGTAGGACAAAAGATTTCCTGCTGAGAATGCTTTTTCACTGCATGAATAATGGTATGCATAATTATTCTCTTTTTCAGGGCTTCAAGTATGCAAAGTTGATCCGAAACCTGTAGAAAGGCGAAAGTTCAGGGGGAAAAATGTTGCAGTACAAATCAAAAAGTAAGGAAGCTTTTTGTTCATTCTCTTTATTAATCAAATCAGTCAAGACGAAAAAACACAACACAAGAAAATAGGAATCCACAGCTCATGTAGGAGGAAAAAATAGTTATTATTGATGATGTATTAATTGATATTCCGATAGTTGCAGGCACCTTCATTACTTGTTTACCGGTAAGCTCCCTCTAATAACAGGTTGTGTTTTTGCTTAGATTTTATGAGGTAAATGATGTCAGTGAGTTTGCTTTGAACCGACCATTTCAACGGGGGAAGAAAAAAGACAAAGATTCAGAGTTTGAGGTGAGGTTCTTTTTCTTCCGTTCTTCTTGTCATAATTTTCAGGTTTTGTCTATTATGGCAATATTTAGAGTAATACAAACAGAAAGAAGACTTTGAAAGATTATAAAATTAATTAGAGAAGTAGTAAGGTGGTAAACAAGACAAAAAGAGTTTTTGTTATAAATTTCCTTTTTGTCCGAGGTAATTAGTCATTTTTATTCATGTGGCTTCATTTAGACACTATGGATTGAACGTGTCACCATGACTACAGAATATACATTTCCTGGCAAACTGAGATGGTTCGAAATTAAATCGGTTAACTCGGTATGTTGTTTCCAAGTTGCTTGCGTCACATATTGTTTTATTTTATGCAAAGGTTCTCGTTTTAAGGACTGACAATCTTCACAAGTGCTTGAACAAACTGACTTCCTTCACTTTTCATTAATGTGGTTAATACCCCCTGAAATTATTGAAAATAAAGTTGTCAATACCCCCTAAAATTATTGAAAATAAATTGGTCAATACCCCCCGAAATTATTGAAAATAAAGTGGTCAATACCCCCTAAAATTATTGAAAATAAAGTGGTCAATACCCCCTGAAATTATTGAAAATAAAGTGGGAAATAGAGCTACCTCAGGGTGTAAAACTGAATCAATTATGTAACACTTCAAAAATAGCTCAAAGCATCCTCCTGTGACATTAATTTTAATGCTACATTAAACTAGCCAGATTTTCAAACATATTTTTGGGAGCTCTGAAAGTAAACGACATTACATGAAAAGGCTGTAGACCTGGGTGCTTTTGTAATTTTTATTTTCTTAATTTGTTTAATTCCTCTTGTGACTAGCTATGTTATTACAATGATAGAGACTGCTAAAGTCTAAGTCGTTTCCTTTCCCGATTTTTCTCCTGTAAGCAATCCTCTCCCCTGAAATAGGGACACAGTCACCCTACAGAGGAAACGGATAGACGGTAGTGCTTCTACGGTACTTAACTAGGATCTCCCTAAGATGGGAGATGTTTAGTTGTGTGCAATAGAATTTGAAACATGGCTGACGTTTTGTACAAATAAATACATATTCATATTTGCGTCCAACATTACTTTGTTTGAGACTATCTTGAAGGAAGAAACTCCATGAGAATTTGATTTTAAAGATGCCAAAAATGTTCGGGAGATTTTTCGTTTGCAGATGCAAGCAAGTGTAGAGGAATTTTGTCAACACCTCCCTTATTGTAAACAGTGAATTTTCATATTTCCTTTCCTAATCAGGTTAAAATAATAACAATGATAGAAAAAAACACAGGAAAAAAACTGTAAAATTTTGCTAGCATTAAATTTCACCGATAGCAATTTACAATAACGAGTTTTCATTTAATTTAATTTCACGAATGGCCATTTTTAAGAATTTACGAAATCCTGCGAAATTCGAAAAACAATTCTCTCCGCTAAATCTTCATATTAATAGAAGTGACACATGCCTCCTGAACCTGTTGGTTCATAATAATCTATTCAGCTCACCAGATATGATGTGTCATGCTGTTCTGTCTGAGTACTCTTCCCCCACCTCCACCCCAGTTTCCCTACGTGTTGGAAGACTTGTTAAATGCATATTTGTTTCTTTTCTATTGCTTCAGGTTGAACTGTCGCCGATTGAAAATGCGGTAGATACAATTCGAGTAAAGAATAAAGAACTTACCAACCTGATCAGTCAGATTCAAGCTGATAATTCGTTAAATTTGAGCCCGCTAAGCATGTTACTAAATGGTGTCATTGATGCGGCCGTAATGGGAGGAATTGCCAACTATGAAAAGGTGCGTCTGATTTGTTTTTATTCGTTTATTTGTATTTTTCTGTTTTTTCTTTGGTAAAACAACACTCCTGCATCTAAATATATGGAAGTGCTTATGAACTAATGAAGAAGAATGAGAACTATTGCATGAGTTGTTAAAAAAGAATCTTTTTTAACTAAATTTTTCTTCAATTTTAATTCCTCTGATACCATACCAAAATGGATTCTGGCGAAATTTACTTTGCCATGGGAATTATTATGAAAAGAAGAAAAACAGGATGAATATTATATAAATATTGCGTACATAAGTTTACATGATAGTTATTCTGGAAATGGTGAAAGTCGAAAACATTTATGATTTGTTAAATTTGTTTTGTAAAATTTGTTTTTATTATTTCCTGTTTTTTTACAGATTTTTTTCACTAAAGAATATGTGACTGAACATCCCGAACATACTGTATTTATTGACATTCTGAAAGAATTAATTGTTGATCAGGTATGTGAACATTCAGAAAATTAAAAGTCACCTGAAATGTCTTGGTTTATTTTGAAGAGGACTCTATTCTGCGTGGATTTTTATTTGTTTATTTGTATCTGTGCTTACATGTCAATTTTTAGCCTTTGTTCAAGACCCAATCCGCTCGCGCTCAGCGGGTTGGGTTTTGAACAAAGGCTAGTCAATTATGTTGTGCTATTGTTATTCCTTGTTTATTTTTAATTTTTCCTTTTTTTCTGTTTGTTGTTGTTGATAACTCGCAAATGTTTGTGCGAACTTGCTTTGATTGTTATGTTTTAGTAGATCCTTTATCTTGTGGATCTTAAATATTATGTTTACCACTGAAGAATGAAGTGGTATCTCCCATTAAGAAATTTCCTCAGGGTTGTTACTGACTATAGGGAGAATCTTACTGATATCACTAGTATTAGCTACCTGCTTCTCGTGATTTGTGGAAGTCATTGTAAAATTGATATCTGTTAAGTATACCTTACGTGGATCAATTTTCGCGGATTTCGCGGATTTTGCCATTTTCCGCGAAATTAAATCCGCGAGAAATACCCAAAATTTCGTCGTCCGCGAAATTAAATCCGCGCGAAATATGCAAAATTTTGTCATCCACGAAATTAAATCCGCACGATAAATCTCGAATTTTCTTATCTACGAAATTTATTTGCTTAAAAATAAGTTAAAGAGAGGGCGGTAATTCAAAAAGAAAAGACAAAAGACGTTCTCTGCTTTGGTCTGCTCTGGTCACTTCGTTTCAAGAGATCTCAAATATCTTTCGATTTGTACAACGAATTGACAAGTGATTCAGGGTATGAGGTGGTAGTTAACGGCTGGAAAGCTTCTGGAATTTATGATGCTATTGAAATGGGATCAGCAAAACTACCGTCTCTAGATCCCTTCCTTGAAATCGATGGGGTCACTGTACCAAAACTTCATTTTAACGTTGCGAGAGAATTCCCTGAAACGAACCATCCGAACGTTAACAAGAAGACCTACGTCTTGAACCTCTAGGCGTTTTTAGTTGCAGTTTCAAATTGGGAAATATTTGACATGGCAGAAATTTTTACTTCACGCGACTACTACTGTAGGGGATGATTTTTTCTTTCAGTTTTTTGAAGTCGATAAAATTGATGGTAAATCAGAACAAAAAAAATAAATAAAATGAACCAGCAATGCCACTGGAAGTCTCTGCGACCAATGCTCAGACCGAGTTTGTAATGAGTTTGAGATACAAATGTTAAGTCGGATTGTTAAAAAAAGTAGCCCTATTTCCTCAATTGACGTCTTTGGGACATTTTTAGACCTCTTTGTAGACGCCTTTTAGACATCTTTTAAGTTGCGTTTTAACATCTTTTATATTGGGTTGGGAATAAAATAACTCATTCAATGAATTTGATATATAATTATTTTCTTCAAAATTAAATAATAAAATTGATTTCAAGCATACAACCGAAAATTTGTGGGTTCATATATGATGTTACTCTTGGAAGAGTTACTCAACCGAAAATTCTTGAGTTCATATAATGATGATGTTACTCTTGAAAGAGTTACTAGCAGAGTCACACAAGTATTGAACCAACCTCCATACACTGTTAAGACCTATCTTACGTGGATTAATTTTCTTTCTGAGAAAGAGAAAAACGGCCCTGGGAACGAGGTTGCCAAAATTACCTAATTTAGCGTGGATTAATTTTCGCGGATGGAGGAATTCTGATATTCTTCGCGTGGATTAACTTTTGCGAATAACAATTTTTTTTTGAATTTTCACGCATGCTTTTAATGAGAAACAGTTGTAATTTCCCTTTTATTTGAAAAACAA
>JAYJMG010132087.1:0-13841 GCA_036873935.1 Stomotoca atra
TACAACTTGAGATTTTGTTTTTTAAAGAGGACATGCTATTTTGACAAAAATGACCGAAAAATGAATATTTTTGATGATTTTTTATGCCAATGGGTTCCTTCTATGTTGCACTATAATCATACCAAATTTCAAGTTCATACCATTTGCCAATAAGAAATAAAAGAGGGGAAAAAAAGAAAAAAAAGAAGAAAAAAATTATTTCAGATAATTGTCTTGTAAAACATGTGCACCCAATTAATTTTCTAGCTGTTGTTTGAAAAACTTAAAGATGGAGACTCAGATAACAAAAATCAACAAATATAAAAATCAGTGAAATGCAAAACGTGTCTATTTTACAGAAGCTGTGAGTGATGGCATGGGGCTATGTTTACAAATTTCAGTCCTTCGCCATGCTTGTTTTTTATGAGGAGCTCTATAAAAAATTGTGTGAAGAGCACATGCAAAGTTGTGTAATTTACCGAATAAACTCTAAAAAAGTTATGGATCCGTAGAATTGTGTACCAAATACTTGCGTACTACGCAATAGTATACATTCTTGTCAGTGTTTATCATTATTCAGATGCATTATTGAGTCATACTAGACTCACGTATGAGGTACACGTTGAGATTTATTATGAGAGATATGTAAGTGAGAGGACTTGAACCACATCTATCTCACCCTTTTGGCAACAGAAGAATATATAAAATATCGGGCTCATAAATAGATGACCAGAGCGACTGTTTCTGGGATTTATATCTATTATACAGTCATTATGCTATGTACAAACAGACACTAAACATACATGATCAACAAAAACATTTTTAAGAACATTAACACTCAGAATGAACAAGGTAAAAATTATACATCAGATATTTACGTTATATGCAGTAAGAAAAGGATTCACCTGTTCTACAATGATATCACCCACACCTTCAATTTTATCTGTTTGAGACATTTTCTTTCGAACAAGGAGAGCTCTAAAGAAAGACACATTTGTAGAACTTCATTCGGACAGACAAAGTTGAAGCCATTTCAATAAAAATTCTACAGGAAAAGAATTTTCTTCCTTAAATCATAAAGTATAAACTAGAAGGTCAAGCAGCTGCATTCAGTTAAAAAGTATAAACCGAAAATGGTTATCCAATAAAACCTTGGCAAAGAGAAATCTTCAATATGTACCAGTTTTTAAATGTCCATATACCCAAACAGCTAGGGCACTTATTCGAAGTAAAAATTTTAAAATTAAAAAGTTTTTTAGAGACAAAAATAACAAACAGTTTAAAACTGGTTTTTCTGTCTATTTTTTTTTTTTTTACATGCATTCTGGAAAACAGGAAATATTCAGTATAGACTTTCTCTTCATTTTTTTCAGGGTTTTTTTCTTCCGTCAAAGTTAAAAAATAATGCTTGGCCAATATTTTGAAAAATTCAATAAGTGGCCACTTCTTTTTAACACCAACCTGGATATAATGCCCAAATCGTAACAGCACACGCATTGATACCATGACAAGGAGGAGAGCACTAACACTAACAGTTTAAACTTGAAATGAATTTCTTCACAGTAATAGATAAAATAAACAAAATTACTTAAGAAATTTCATGTTACACATGATAAGCTCTTTCCAGTTGATGAAAACTGTATGCAACTCTTGTTCAGATAACGTATTCGATTCAGCCAATGGATTATAAAACACCTGAGGAAATCAAACTTCATGAATGAGACATTTTTACTATTAAAAAATCTAGGAAGCTAAGTCTATCTATAAATAGATACATAATCCAATGGAAAAGATGTGATTTTGCACACCTACGAGAACAAAAATTATCATATATTTCATTTCTTTGAGCTTACTTCTAAGGTTAGACTGAGATCATCCATATAATTCTGTTCTGTGTTGATCAATTCATAAATGTGATTCTAAAAAACAAAGTTGACGGCATAAATAAAGAAATAAATATAAGTTTATTAGCAGCGATAATAACTAGGAATACCTTACACCAAACACCATGACTCAAGTTGTAAATTTCTGTGAATGAGTACAGAATTTCACGTGGCTTATCAAAACTTGAGGTATCAAAAGCTTTCCAATCAAATTTAAGCTAATACTTATGACAATTGGTTCATGAGATATATGAAATGCTAAAAAGTGAATCAGTAACATCTTTTGAAAACACTGAAACATGGCAGAATCAAGAACAAATATTTTAAGCTCATTTTTCAAAAATTAGTAGTTTAGTTATGAGAGGAAATTATTTTTCTGGAGAAAATATGCAATTCTTAATAAGATGAAACCATTTTAAGTTGATTCAAAAAAAATTAAAGAACTATTGCTTTAAGGTTCCTGTTAAGGAAAAAAATCAAATATTCAAAAATGGGATTTTTGGATGTAGTATACATTTGACTTCAAATTTTCCAACGTTTCTAACTGCCAAGGGACCGACAAAATAGTTCGAAAAAGCATTCAGAAAGGGGTGCATGAATGAAAAAACACCAGATATACATCTTACACCTTTGTTTCGACTAAATTAGCTAACTTTGGCCTTAAAATGACAGGGAATGCTTTGATTTTTGCCTGATGATAAAACAATCAATTCATTTAGATGAGCAGTGCACTTTCTCAAGCATGCAGTAGCTGTAATCATTAAAGACAGCGTTGTTGGGCACTTGATAAAAGGAAAATGCGGAGAGTTTGCGAAAACTGTATTCTTTTTCCTGCGAACAGATACAGTCAGTTCGGAAACAGTGGAAATTACTGGGAAAGCTTTAAATAAGGGAAGGAATGGGAATGTTCCGTGTTAATTTTTACTGATAGTAAACTAATGTTAGACAAACTTGAAGACATTCTGCAACAGTTGTAATTGTTAAAAATTGATTGAACAAAAACGAACGAACTTGAAAACTTGTTCTTGCATTTTCTATTCACTTTGACAAAAAGTTTGGAAAATAGAGAGTATTTAGTCAAAGAGACCTAAAAAATGGTTTGAAAAATCAGGGAATTCTCGAATCACAGTTCGAAAAATCAGGGGTTACTTATGATTGTTTCTTAAGGGAAATTCAAGGGACCAAAGAGACAGTTCCGAAAATCGAGGGATTCGTATAATCGCAGGTTTGGAAAATCGAGGGTCACCTGTATCTTTGAAATGGATTAATTAGAACAAAGCATCGGCTACACAATAAAGTAAATTTCAGACCATTTTGATCATTTTGATCTGAAACTCACTTGATTATGTAGCAGATGCTTTGTTCTGAAATCGCGTGTCAGCAGTTTTTGAATAATTAATTCATACTTCGTTGTGAGACAGGAACTCAATGTGTAGAAAAGTTACATTTAAAAATTGTGCTCGTTTTTCTAAACACTATTGATTTTCATAAAATCTTTTACAACTATCACTTAAAGAAAGAAATAAGCTTTTAGAAAACACACTTATATAGCATTATTTTGAAAATTTGAGAAAGTATGGCTTGATAAAAAAAAAAATAGGTCGATTTCCGTTTAACATTACTCCCATCTCAAAAACTTGATTACACATCTCGAGAATGATGTTGTGTTTTCCAAAAAGTACCACATGATGATTCAATATTTTATGGAAATGTCCAAACAACAAATATAGGAGTAGCTAATTTTTGCTGCATCGAATTCAATAATATTGCAATGAAAAGATCTATGTCTATTTAACTCGGCAAAAAGAAGGCGTCTAATTCAATGCACATAATTAAGATCGACTTTATTTGAAAAGAATGGCAGAAATTGCCGTTCGAAATTGCAAAAAAGTGGCGTTGGATTAGATGCCCATTTTTTGCCGTGCTAAACTAAAAAAATCGGGATTACTTCGAATGAGTTAAATTTAAGCATGCGCACTAGAAGTGAAGAACCTACGCCTGACAATGTGAGAGGTAAAGCAATAATGTGCAATGCAATGACCTGCTTCTTGAGAAAAGAAAAATTCGAAACGAGATATGCATTTTTAAAATAAAGCACTGCAATGTCTTCTTTTTTCGTAAACAGAGCGTATTTCAGAGGTAGTTTGTTTCGTGATATCATTTCTAATCTTAGACAATATAAAGTTGAAAGTTTCTCTAGTAACTCGAAATGTTTCTTTGAATCTTTTCTCAGTGTATTCCGATTTAACTACTTCCCACCAGCCTTTATTACTTGGAAATAGTCTGCAACATTGTATTCTTGTGGATGTATGCAGATACTCACGAGCAAAGTTTGTGATCAAAAGCTTGAATTGAATCAAATATTTTTGTCTGCGTTGAATAGCCGCAACATATGCTAAAACAATCTTTCGTCTACGATGGAGCCATAAAGATCTGTTTTTCTTGTAGTTCAGCACAAAATTTAAAATTTTCCTCTGATTACAACCCATATTGTTGGCAGGTAGATTACAAGTTGAAAGCAAAACTGTTCCTAAGTTGAAAACGAAACTGATGCTGCCATTTTTCCTTGTTTGTTTACACTTTTTGTTCACACTTTTTTTGCTTATACATGGTCACACTTACTTAATAGATTTTATTGTTGTTGTTTTTTCGTGGATGTGAGCACGCTTAGCTGAGAGCATTCGTCATATGGCGAAGTTTAGTTTGACACAGCGTATATTATAAATCAGCGTCGTACTAAATCAAATCATGACGTCAACTTTTTGCTGAACTAAACTAAATTAAGTTTCACACGGCACAAATGAGGCGTCTAATCTTAGCCTAAGAAAGCAGTAGTGTCGTGACGTTGGAGGTAAATATAATTATCTGTGATTTTTCGTTTTAACATTATACCTGTCTTTGTCTTTCAGTTTTGGACATGGACTTCAACAGCATTGAGTCAAAAGCACCTGACCCTAAAAATATAAATCAGCATTCTTTATCTCAAAGAACTTATGAAACCACAGTTTTGTTCTTGAAAAATTGGCTTACAACTACCAGTTTCCTCTTCCTCGTACATTCAAATTTTGAATGTTCTTTTCAATTCCATAAAAAAATAAAACTACCCTTAAAGTTTTCCCAAGAGACAACTTAGAGAGAATAAATGTAAAGTTGATTCTCCCCTTAAATAAAAACAAGTCATGCCTTTAGAAATTAGAGTTTCAAGTTAGATGAAAATGAAAATTTTCTGCATGGCTATAAAAGGTAGGACAAACAATAACATTATTGCTGTCAAGGCACAAGTCGGTAAAGTTTTGTGACATATTAAGACAGATCATTTCAAATTTTTTCTCAACTGATTGCAGCTAACATCTTGATTACCATTAAAAATTGGCAGAAGGATGGATACGAGGAATTTCATAGGATCAATGGAAGAAAAAGTTTATTTCTCATAATTATTTTTATTCAAATACACAAAATACAATTTCAAAAAAATTAAGAAAAATTTTACATTTTTTTATTTTCATGGGAAGTCAAAGAAACTTTTTTTGCACAGCAACTCAAGTTAAACTTTTTCTTCCACCTGATCAAAACTAAGCACAATTATACAAACGCATTTATGTGCAGTTTATCAAAGTTAATAGAGACGCGCATAATAAAGACCATATTACTCCAGCAAAGGTTATGCCAATCTTCAAATACAGTTCATCACAAGGGATATCGACCTAATCTCTTCTTGCTGGCAAAAAAAGCTTCGGTGCACTGACATAACAAACTGACAATATATGGAAGGGTGTAAAATAAATAGAAGAAAAGTGTCCAACATTTAACAAATAAATGAACAAAATATACCATGAACACTACACACTGTAAATTAAGGTAACTATATGACAATAAATACGTACTACTAGACTTTTTTAAACAAATACAAGTACCTTAGTCTGCACAAGTTATCATAAAAAAAATTCCAAATAAGGTTTTCTGACATGCCAGTTTGGTACAAATATCAGAAAAAAAGCCACTGTGGTCTCAGAAAAATAATGTGCATAGTGTGGTTGAAATAGTTGAAAAATATATATATCATAGAAAAACCATTAATTTTAATATTCTAAATACTACTACCTATTTCAGAAACAAATTGTAACAGAAAAAACAACAACAATGCAACCACAAAAAAGACGAAATCTTTTGCGTTCACCAAAAAAAAATCAAGATACAAGAAAGTAAAAGAAGCACTATTCAAAACAAAACAAAACAAAACAAAACAAAACAAAACAAAACAATATCATAAAGATTTTCTTTGCATAAAGGAATATGAAAATAGACTATCTGTAAAACTATTTCCTTCAAAACGATGTTCCATTGTCACTTACATTGACTTGTAGTTTCTTGCATGTCACTACGCAATACTTGCACGTAGTTAAAAGGAAAAACACCAATCAAACCATTAAACTCTCCTTTCCACCAATCACCTTCTTTGCTAATCACGTTGATGACGCTTCCTTTGTAAAACGTCAGCTCGTCTTGATTTTGTGCTGTGTACGAGAACATGGCCAGTACTTGCTCTTGCTGATCTGAAAACATTTAATTTCTCACAATTAGCAAAAATTCTGGCAGGGTTGTCACTTCAAGTAACATTACTTCTGCCACTGATTATGCCCTACCATTTCTGATGGCAATCTTTCTCGAAATGCTTGACAATAACAAAAATTAAGTGACGTTAGTTAGTTATCTTTTGTACCACTATTTTAGACTTTCAGTTTCGACATTTTTATTTTATAAAGATAACATTTTACTGCATTAATCTTTTTAAGTTCTTTTTCAGTGCTTTGCAATGCTTTATGGATAAAGGGATAAGCAGTCAAAAATCATATTCTTATTTCTTTCATGAGATAGCTTTTCTAACTCACAAAGTATGCAATAGGTTGAATAACAACATACAAGGATAAGTAGCTCGTAAGATCTTCACAAATCTTCATAATGTCTAGAGTAATACACTCCTGAGTGCTTAACAGAGTGCTTTACACAGGTAAACAGTGAAGAACTATCATTGGTTTCGTCAGGCAGTGATGTAATTCAAGACACTCACCCTTTCTCTTGACAGGCACTGAGTAAATATCTTCTTGACCTGAATATGAATCAGGAGTAGCTGATGGGGCTGCAGGTGTTGCTTCTTGTTTCGATTTCTCTTTCAACTTGACGTGGCTTGCCGGAAACCAACCATTCGGTTTATTTTTCCCTCGGACCTAAATAAAAATGATAGAAGTTGCATATGCTTCAAACCATAAGGCTTGCAGAGCCGGGCGCAAGAACCCTATGTTCACAAGTGAAAAAGTTATACACCTATCCACAGATCATCAAAGTTTTATGTGACATCAAAGATTATATAATATAGGGAAAAAATCAAAGTTCTCTTTTAGTCTTGATGAGTGGTTCTGGAGATATAGCATGTCAAAGATTTTCCAGTGACTTCATAATGGGGGTGGCATGACCCACATGACCCGTGGGCAATACAAAACCCCTAAGACGTCAGCCCCTAATTTTTCGAGATACAGGACCCAAATTTAGGGGCGCAAATCAATGACATCAGTTCTTTACACATTCTCTGGAGCAGCAATGCACTGACATCAGTTCTTTGGCTGCATGTACTAAATTTGACTCAGACTTAGAACTCATAAAACTTGCGTGGCCTGAAATATTTTTGCGCGTTTTCTAACATAAAATGTCTGAAAATCTCCAAACACGGCACACAAAAAAAGTGTACACCATAATGGCTAAGCCCTAGGAAATATTTACGCACACAATAATGTCAAATATGCTTCGCTTAGCTCTGCAATAATCAATCAATTCAAATGCTCTGATTAACCCTTGAGTAAGGGTGATACACCCATAAAAGATAGAGTCAAGTAATTGACTCATCAGATGATGTGGGACTAAATCGAGTTTAATGCATTTTGAAAAACTTGCTGAATATCCCAGTGAAACAGCAATTTTGCTGGCACATTGTTGACAGCCAAACTAAAAAAAATTTAAAAGGTCACTAACAAAAGGTTTAAGGAGATAAAATTTCACATCATTTTGTGCCTACCTGCAATTCGCCTTGCCACCATCCATTGGAATTCTTTTGTAACACATGGACTAACTGACCAGCATTCAGTGATATCTCATTTTCACCAACAGCAGTATACTTGGTGATCACTTGAGCTAACTCAGGCTTTTTGTTAATGATAATCTAGAAGATTATAAAATAAAAATAAAAATAAAATATAATAACAAGGCAATATCTTTCGGCAAGTTTTTAAACAATAACGAGAGCTGGTTAACCATCATCAAGGCAAGCAAACAGGTGTTCCATTTTTTTTTTCAAAGTTCCCACTTACCTCTGGTTCTTTCTTTTGAACATAATTGGATGGAAACATACCACTCTGCCCATTTACATAACCTTCCCACCATTCTCCTTCTTTCTTAGTAACACTGATAACATCACCTTCATGAAACGACAAATCACCGTCCTGTCCTTCATAATCAAAAAGTGCAATGAACCCTAAAAAAATAGCAATAACTTCAAATCTGTGTGAACTTTCAAAGTGCAACACTGTTATTATCATTGTAGTATAGTGTAAAAAATAAGACGGAAAACACAAAAAAGCAAGTTAAATGCCAACCGTCCACAGGTTGTTGTGATGCATCTGTTGTATTCACATCTTCTGCAGGCTGACCAACAGATGAATCTCCGGATTGTGATGAGGTTCGAGAAGTACCAGCACCAACAGGTTTGACATAAGATTTTGGGAACCATCCACTCTGAAAAAGGATTACAGAAAAAAAATCAGTATTATTGAACATGTTTTGTTGGCAAAAGTTTCAATTAATCAAAAAAATAAATAAATCTGGTATCAAGAAACAATGGAAAACAATGTAGATACACTGCAAATTCTAATTCATTAACAACTGCTTATTTCTCTCACTCACTGAGTCTTTATCTCTTCCACACACTTACAGGATTTAAGAAATGGATGGTAATATGATGTGCAAAAAATGAACTTACTAGTCCTTTGCATTCTCCATACCACCACTGATCTTGCTGTTGTTGTACATTGATATAATCATTCTTATCAAAACTTAAATGGTCATCTTTAGTTCCTCGATATGGGTACAAAGCCATAGCTTGAATAATTTCGCCAACATAAGCAGGAACAATCTGCAAAAATTTAAACAATGTAAATTAAATATTTGAATGCGTGACAGAAAATCATATACAAGTTATTTTCTTGCACAATAACGTAACTAACCTCTCCAGGCACCTGATACAAATCCTCTTGGAAAGGCGATTCAGCTATAGTTTCTGGTTCTGCAATATTGTCCATTGACTTTGATTTGGTTGGGACAGCATAAACGTCATCAACAGCAGGTTTTGCTGAGGCAGGTCCAACAACATAATCATAACTTGGAAATAAGTCACTGTGATCACTAGTTTTTCTTTGTTTCAAGGATTTCTCAACAGGTTGCAGGGGTTTTAACTTCCCAGTAGGAAGAATTGCTGATTTAGGCCGAGAACCTCCAGTTTTTTCTTTGGTATCTGTTTTTTTGACAGGTCGCAGCTTCGGTAATGGTTCAGCTTTAGTTTCTTTTTTTTGCGATGATTCGCTTGTTTTTCGTTTTTGTGGTTGCGGTTTCGGCTGCTGTTGAGTTTCTTGTTGAAAAATCTGAAACATTGAAAGTTGAAAGTCATGTGACACCCTGATTAATCTTTCACTTTTTCTTTCAACATGGTTCATCAAATATCATTTTCAGGGTACCACGATTCACATAAAGTAGAATCAATTCTCTACCACAAGTAAGATTGAAATTATAATGAAAATTTGCATGAAGCTATTCCAAGGGAAGATAATTTAACACAAAATTTTTAGTATCTAACAGCAGACTCAATTTCTTGGTTTCATGGTACATCAAGATTGGTTGGCTCATTATAATGACATGTTGTTGGTTAAAAATATTGGAACTATAAAACTTACGTTAGCTCGGGGGTCAAGGTCAACATAATCACTGAAATTTTGATTCTGTAGCTTGGAGGCATAATTTGCTGGAAATAATCCACTTGAACCATTACTTGATCCATAAAACCAGCCAGGTGGAGCGTTGTGATTTTCATCAACCTTTGAAAAGAAGGTCAATAAACTATTGGTTTCTTAATTAACTGTTTAAATGTTTCTCAGAAACTAAGGTGGGTTAGGAACATCAAACTTTCCAAAACCTTTTCTGCTTATAAGATAGTTTCTGTTAAGAAGAAATAAGATTTGGTTGGATTCCCTCTTTAAGTTATGAGTTCCAAATTCATTTTTCATATATATTATGGCCTTAGGTTGATGTTCAAAAAAAATGTTCACCTGTACAATGTCACCTTCTGCAAGAGTCAATTCATCTGGATTCCGTGCTTCAAAAGCAAATATCGTTTTGTAAGGCTGCTTAACAACATACTGTTCAACTGTTGTTGGAGCTATGGAAAAACAATGAACTGAAAATCTAAACTTGAAGAAAGTTGCAAAGAATCTATTTTTGTCTCACATTAAGTTTCAAGTAAAAAAACAATTTATTTTATAGTCAATTATCATTACTTAAGCAGTAAAAAGAAAAAAGAAAACTAAGAAATTTGATCAGGTGACATGTCCATTGAAAACCAAAATGAAGTTAACAATTCATTTTGAGAAAAATTGTTCTGAATAATGAGTGAGAAGAGTTTGAGAAATCCTACCTGCCGTTGGTCTTTCAGGCGCAGCTTTTGGAGTTGTTGTTTGCTTAAAGAAAACATTGTTATTATTATTATATATTTATTACAAAATAAGCACTAATCAAATAATGTGATGCCAGCAGTTGAGATGGTACCTTTTTCTCTAAACGTTTCATTTGCATTTCTCGAACTTTGCGCTTCACTTCTTCATCTTTTCTTTTTTTCTCATCTTCTTTTTCTTTTTCAGCAGCTATTCTTTCTTGTTCTTGTTCTTCTCTTTGCAAACGTTCTCCATCTTCTTTTCGACGCTTTTCAGCCAGCTTGCGCTCATTATCTTCCTGTTCCCTTTTCAGTCTTTCAATTTCTTCTTTCTCTTTTTCGAGACGTTTCCTTTCTGCTTCTTCAGCCTTAATGTCAATGAGAACAAAAATATAAGCTTATAATATTAGCCTCTGTGGAACCATAATTTCATTTTTGATGGTTACACATAACTACATGTTGATGATTTGTCAATTCAAGACCTGTTCTAACTAATGCATTTTCCCCTCATGACCAAACCCAGCTTGCTTATAGTCCATTACAGTTTGAATATATATGTGATCATGGAAGAATGATGAAATAATCTGCCCAAAAGTAAAGGTATTATGTGAGTTCTAAGGATTAAAAAATTCTTAACAACCAAAAATAAAGATGCAAATAAAATTTCATATTTACACACACTTTCAACACATAGAAATAACAAAGCTACAAACCAGCGTTCATCATAACAAGAAAAACGGAATGGTTTTTACACATTTTCATAACATCTAAGTTTTTCAAATAACTTTGACTTTCATCCGAAGTCATTGCACAAAATATTTCGTTCCATATTTTTCAAAAACAAAGGCACCCTAGATGGTGCAAATTTTTCGTTTTCTTTGATTTAAAGGTCAACTATGTAATAATCTCACTAAAGTAGAATTTTTCCCAGTTTTTTTTTCGTGTTTTTTTGTCACCCAGGAGATGAACTACTTCATCTTGTATGCTCACTCTCCAGATCTTCATCAATCTCCTTTAGACGACTTTCAATCTACCCTCTACCCAGTCACATCACAGAGGCAGCAGGTAGACGGCAATACCTCCAAGGAATCGATACAGGTTCCTTCGGTTCATAAGTATAAGTACTAAATCATCCAAACTGCTTAACATTAGAAGGTCTCGTGCACCTCAGGTACCAAATTATCTAAACTGCTTAACATTAGAAGGTCTCGTGCACCTCGTTTAAAAATAGTATGGTTATAAATACTCAGACCTTACACAAGCATTTAAAAATGGCTATACCAACCTTTTTCTTAACTTCTTCTTCCTTCTTTCTCTTTTTCTCGTCTTCTTTCTGTTTCTTCTCCTCTTCCTTTTGTGCTTTTTTTGAATCAACTAGCTCAGGCTTATTGCTTATAGCAGGCTTTGCAACAGCAGGAGCTGCTGGTCTGGGAGGTGGCTTTTTAGATTTTGGCTGAGAAAGATCAATATCAAACAGACTCTCAGTGGTTGATGACGGTTGAGACAACTCAGAGTCAAATGCTGAAAAATCTGCTTCAAAAGAAATACTGCTTTTGTTTTGAGTAGAGTCATTTGACTGATTAGAAAAGTCTGCTTTAAACAAACTCAATGGTTCTTTAACTGGTGATCCTTGTGGTCGAGTACGTGGTCGAGGAGGAGCAGTTTTTGTTGTAGCAACAAGAGCATTTTGCTGCTTTTGAACAATCTCATCTTGCTTTTTCAACACAGCTTCTGCTTGCTGCTTCGCTAAATTTCTCTGACGCATTATTTCAGTATTGCGTGCTTCTTGTCTTTGCTTCTGTGACACTTCTTGTATTTGTTTTTCTTTTCTCATGGCTAAAATAATGAAAGATGCAATAAAGACCAATTCCAGACACAATTTTAGACACAGTCAATTAATAAGTAACTAATATGGAGCACATACCTTCTTGTTCATGCTCCAGTTGCTTCTTTAAATCTGCTTCAAGTTTCTCCCTTAACTCCATCTGTTTCCTTTTTTCGAATTCCATTTGCTGCCTATTTGCTTCTGCTAATTTTCTACGCTCAAATTCTGCTCTTTTTTTCATTTCACATTGTTGCTTTAGTTGAGTATTTTCACTGAGTGTTCCTTGTAACCTTTGCTTTATCTCCTACAAAAAAATTCTCCATTAACAAACTGCCACAAAAACATAACAAAAATAACGAGAGGACTTAGATACTCACATTGTGTTGTTCATTGATTTTATTTGCATCCTTTAACACTGATGCAGTTTCTGCTTCAATAGATACGAGATTTTTTTTCAGTTTTACCATACCTAACTTCATTTGCTTAACGCTAGATCGAATTGCACCTAGAGCTTCACCTAAATAATATGCAAGTGAGATAAATTACATTTGTTATACGAAAAAAAAACTTGTAGTCTGTTGGATATCCACATTGAATAGTCTCATTTTTGTTCCTGAAATAATTTGTTTGCCATCCATACTGCTTTTTTGTGTACGTAGTCACATCTGTTATCAAACCATAAGCAAATGTGAATCAGATTTCAGGAAGTTATTTTTTAACTGCTCACAAAGTGAAAATATTGAAAAATATTTGAAACACAATATTACTTGTATGAGTACTATCCTTTTGGTTAAGTTCCAGAGTGAATTTTTCCCTTTCTCCAATTAAAGTTTTTAACTTGACTTGAGATTCCTGAAATGGATGATTTAAAACATGATATCTGGTTCAACTTTGCACAAGGACAAACTCATTTCCCAAGAAATTATTAAACATACCCGCAATTCAGATTGAAGTCTAGATATATCGTTCATTCGAGTCTCTCGTGATTGGTTGAGCATTTCAATGGCGGCATGAAGTTCTAAACCTTCAGTTTTCTTTTTCTCATAACTTGCTGATAGTGCGTCTCGGCTAGAAGTCTAAAGAAAGAGCAGAATTGTGACTCCATCGCATCCAACCGTCGTCTTCATGAAACATGAAATATCAAAAGTAACATGCAAAATAATGGCGGATGTAGCGGCATGCATCATGCATCATGCGGCATGCAACTGTAATCTAGCCTTAAGGAGCTTATTCTTCCGAAGGATGTGAGTTCGAACCCGCTCGTGTTATCCTCACCAACGGGAAATTACTTCGGGGTTGTCTAGTCGAGCGGAGTGAATTCCGTAGCTCACATGGGAGCTTTAAATACGATTAGGACCTCGCTCGCAGGACCCTCATTGATAGCAGAGCCAAAAGGCACTGAAGAGGC